>OMNS01049780.1:0-11892 GCA_900303225.1 Laemonema laureysi | reverse complement strand
GTAAGCAATCGCTGAGCTAACGAAAAGATCCATGTATATCGTATGTCTCATTTGAGGGAACCGTAGTCGTTTTACGGTCTATTCTGGAGGTTCGTTAACTGCTGTTGAATCAATTTGCTAATTAGGGGAGAAAAAAAAACGCTAATAGGCTCTCATGTCACAAAACACTTTATGGGACAAAGAGACGCTGACAAAAACAAACACACCTTGAGCTTGGTTTTGGTACATTAACCCACTCCATATATTTCAATAACCTGACAATGACAAATAGGAAGTAGAAGACTGCATGGGACTGCATCTGTTTACAACGGTCGACAAGCATCCATTGATGTACTGTATCAGTCGTGGTGTTGTTTACTGTGACTTTAATCCTGCTGAGTAATCTTGTAATCATTTAGTTTGTTCTGTTGTTGTCAGCATGAGTTCCGCCTGGCGTACAACAACGTGAGTGCCGGTCTGATCCGCTACTTGGCCGTGAGTCCCGGCGGGCGCACGGTGGCGGCGGGCTTCTCCTCTGGCTTCATCGTCCTGCTGGACTCGCGCACCGGACTGATCCTGAGGGGATGGCCCGCGCACGAGGGGGACATCCTCCAAATGAAGGTCCGTCCGAGTCCCGAGACTGTAGCCTAGCGTGTAGCCTAGCGCGTAGCCTAGCGCGTAGCCTAGCGCGTAGCCTAGCGTGAAGCCTAGACTGTAGCCTAGCGTGTAGCCTAGACTGTATTTGTGAATGTTATATGGTGTGTGCGCGTGCATGTGCGCGTGTCCGTGCGCTCACTGAGCATGATTACATTAACTAGATTATTATGACCTGAGGGTTCGTATTGCAATCGGAACGGGAGTCTTGCAAATAAGCCTCCTATGTAAATCTCCATATGGTGCTTTTGTTTTAAGTTCCGTGTTGTGATTGGATATCCGTCCTTTCTCAACCAATCTGCATTACTTTGATGCACAGGACAGCAGATATGCACAGGACTGCTGAGGAGCACAGCATTGTTTTTCTGCAATCTTCGGCAAAATCCCTCCTCTGTGCAGGTTTAGTTTCAACCTTCAAATTAAAAGTGTGAACAATATTGTAGTACATTATTTTTCTCTTCCGAGTACAGTGTGCTGCATGGCCAACGCCAGTCGAGCAGGTTTTCAAAGTGTGGCTCGTGTCAATCTTATGTGTGGCTGCATAAGTTTGTTTATGAAAACGATGAAAAAAAAGTAATTGCTCATATGCATGGGGCTCCAATTTGTGTCAATCCCAAAATCCCCAGTCTGCATTTTTTTTATTTAAAATGTCAAAGAGTGTTTATTTTTTTGGTAATTACCAACATATTCTTATATTTATTCATAAACTATAAACATTGCTAAGAGGAAATATCCGAGGGTAATTTGACATTCCAATAAACAATGGCTAATTGGGTAAATAAATTAGTGCCATAACTCTGACAATGAAGATAACGAATATTTAACTTTTTAATGAATGCATTAGTATGCAGTATTGTCACAATAAACATCCAAGCCAAATCTTTTCCCAGTCAACCCCTGGATTAAGTTTATTCAGGCACTGCATAATCTGAAACCTAAATGGGTGTTTCATTTACATTCGATGACAAATCCCTGCGCCAGGACTCTCTGTACCCTGACTCATTCAAAGCTTCACGTTCAAAGTATGTCACCTGTGATTCGCACCAACATGGGGAACCGCCAAGCTAGCGCTCGAGGAGGTGCGGCGGAAAATAGAAACAGAACTTTATCAAAGTTCATGTCAGGCTTATGAGCTTTGCTAAAACAACAGAATGATGGCTGTTCATCTAGGCCAAACGTATCCCTTGTTTTCAAAAGAAGTATTTTTAAAAATAGTTTTTTTGTGATGTCACAACCGTCATGTTTTCCCCCCCCACCTCTGCTTTTTAATATTGGCACAGTTAGACTTTGGGCTCGCACAGCGCTTGGATCTTACTCCCGTGGCGTTTGACTTTGACATTTCATCAATAGACTGCGCTTTGCACTTTGTCAATTGGATCAAAGCCTAATATGACACCGAACTCGACAGCGCCTTTTAGTTCGGAAAGTTTAGACACAAGTTGGTTGTCTCATTGTACTTCCTGATCTCTCTCTCTCTCTGTCTCTCTGTCTCTCTGTCTCTCTCTCTCTCTCTCTCTCTCTCTCTCTCTCTCTCTCTCTCTCACACACAGTTGGCTGTTGCATAAGTCTCTTTTCCCTCTGATTCTGTTTCTTGTTGTTTTATTATATAATGGAGGAAATCACTCTCCATTATACACAGTCATTCGATAAACACAAGTTGAATACCATTTGTAGACGAAGATACGCTTTTATTTTCAACTTTTCAAAAGGCAAAGCAAAGGTTGAACCCCAGGTTGTGTCTAGTCAACAGAAAGCTGAGCAAACTTTATTTAACCCTGAATTTGTGGTCAGGGTCTTTGAGATTTTAAGGCATGGGTTTAGGCAAATATGGACACAGGTTACTCATTAGAAAAACCTTGATGATGCTGATTGGCACACAGCGGACGTGGACTGGCTGCTGCGCACTGTTCACCTCCTCGTTGGGCTTCTGCCCACTACCTGGCCTGATAAAACATGAAACTAATAATAATAAACAAATGTAGTGCTTGTCTTGCGTCACGCATGTGTCGTTGCATTGCCTGCCACGTGTTTGTGAACAATTATGTTTTTAGTTGTTTGTTAATTTTTTTTTTTATTATTGTAGGCTGCAGAGGGAAACCTCGTCATCAGCTCCTCGGCGGACCACTCGCTGACCGTGTGGAAGGACCTGGAGCACAAGCCGCTGCGCCAGTACAAGTCCCCCTCGGAGCCGGTCCACGCCTTCGACCTGTACGGCTCGGAGCTGGTGACCGGAACGGTGGCCAACAAGATCGGCGTGTACTCCATGGCCGACATCTCCCTCAGCCCCGTCAGCAGCACCAAGCTCAGCTCCGAGAACTTCCGGGGAACGCTCACCAGCCTGGCGGTGCTGCCCACCAAGAGGCTCCTGCTCCTGGGCTCGGAGAACGGGGCCATCCGGTTGTTTGCTTAGGGGGGCCGGAGGCGATCGCTCCCCTGCCGCCACAGCGGGGCAGGATGAGTGGGAGGGCAGGACGGGTCCCGGGTCCTTGCTCTGTGTGTGGGGGGGGTCCGAGGCGGTTGTGAAACTGATAAGGCGAGCTGCACATGCCTCAAATGTTTTGTGTGTATGTGTGTGTGTGTTTTGTTCCCCCCCTCCTACAATGAAAGTAGCCTTTAGTGCAGGAGTTGAATTCCCTTTTACCCTGAAGTGATCCTGCTGCTTGGGGTCTGAGCACTGACCAAAATAGTAACCACAACAAGTCTTTCTCCCTTCTTTCTCTGTGGACATCTATTACTGTACAGCGAATCGCAAAACTTGTGCTTAGAGAAGGCTAATGACATTTTGCCTATAGATGTGTGTGTGTGTGTGTGTGTATGTGTGTATATATATATATATATATATATACATATATATACACATGTATATATTCCATATCGTAGGAGAGTCTTATCTCAATAAGGTCAGTTATTATTTGAGTGAATCTGAGGACCTGCTCAGGAAGGGGGAAGTGAATAAGGTTTGAGTGTAGCGTTTACACTTTCCAAATAGATGCATACCAACGCCAAAAACACATTGACGCCACCACCTCCTACTTTACCCCCGTAGTGGTTGTCCCCGCGATGAGTCCGATGCACTGATGAAACTATGCAGTATTTGTAGATCAGTTTAGTTTTTTTTTTCTTTGTTTGCATTCAAATTACTGTTTTGTGCAAGGTTTTTTTTTTTTTTTTCCCACAGTAGACTTTTCTAAACAATAAAGCTACAGCTGTCTGTTTTCATGTGACGATTTTAGTGTATCTTCTCAGCGTTTTAGCCAGCGTTGAGGTCATAAGGTCAAGTAACAATGCACAACCTTGGATTCTTCTGCACAATTAGGGTCTCAGTCACACACACGTGGATACGTGGTCGGATTTTAAGAGTGAATGCCTTTGTCTTTTTCATTTTTGAACCTCTTAGTAATTACTTGAAGTTTCGTTTTTGAATAGTCTTAACACATGTTTTCAGATACGAATTATTGTATTAACAATCAGAGGGTCCATAGTAACACGGCTTTGACGTGACTTTTAACATGTGTATTCCAGTTGTTTGGAAATCCAAAATGTCCGTTTGGACATACCTGGCGTGAATGCATTGTCTGCACAGGAAAGCATTGCAGGAGCACATGGCAAGCCACAAGACTTTTGTATTGTAACATTTCTATGTAACCATGAATACATTATAACATGTGAATATAATATGTTCCGCTAACAGGGGCAGATTACAACAAAAAAAACTAAAAAACGAATCATAATTTGTAGTCATGTAGTGCTTTTCTTGTTGCAAATTGCGCATATTAAATGAACACCCTTAGTAAAGTATTTCCTCATCATTGCTCCTTTGGTCAAAATGCTCTTCTGCCTCAAATGAAAACGTCTGTTAGTAACTGTTGTCAAACTAATTGTTCTCATCAAGTTAAATCACGTTTTAATTGTTTTATTTTTTTTCTCCCCAAAGATCAACGATTTACTTTTTTTTTTTTCAACTTTGCATTCGATTTGTAAACTTGGAGTAAAACCTCAGACAAGTTGGCGTTGAAAATCGAAACTCTTGTTCTGTATTCGGTTGGGATCACTTTATTTTATTTTTTTTCCCAAACATGAGGTAACATAAATAACTTGATTTATTTATTAACTGGTTTAATAAAAAACAACAACTTGATGTCACATGTTTTAATGCTGTTATTTATCAATCAGTCAACTACACTCGAATCGTCAGCTCGCCATTCTGAAATTGCCTAACAACAAGTGATTACAAATGTGTTATTGGACAAAGTCCCCTTCTTGTGTTTGTAAAAGAATCCTTGTCAGCAGTCATGTGCTTAAAAAAATACATTTTAACTGTTGTCTGTTAAGAGTGTTATATTCTGAAGCAAGCAACACTATTATTAGCCATATTTTAATCACCCTCTCTAATCCAACATCTGCCACAGTTCTCTCAAGTCCAACCCGAGAATAATTAGCCGACGTCATCGCACATGAATAGTTTTACAGAAGTAAAGTCTGCTCATTACAGTGTGGTTACTTTAGTTTATACCAACAGTGTGTCATGGAATTATCTGTACATCATACTGATGAGTCATCAATTGTTTGGAATTGAGTGCTTGCCCCCGATTTACTCTGCAGAGACATTTACAAACAAATATAGTGACTGGTGTGAGGCCTCAATCAATGTGAGTTGATATTTAACTGTCCACTGAGCAACTGCCAAACTTTTTCACTTGGGATTTTTGTCATTCGTTGTGGCTTTTTTTAGACACACTTGCAGATGTTTTATCTAATTTAAATTTAAGGTAAGATCACGTTTGTTAATGTATTTGATTTAGTTTTGTACCTACTTCAATTTTCACTGTAACTGGAGGCTATTCAATTGTATTCTTGAGGTTATATAAATCAAATATATTTTTTTCTTCCTTTGGCTTATGATTGAAAATGTTTGTTGAGAGAGAAATCATTTCTAGTTTGGCATTGATTTGATTTTGAAGTGAATTTGGCAAACTATCTGTAGCTTATATTACAATTATATATTACAATTATCACAATATTAAAATGTAGAACATTGTGGAAAGCAGTGTGTATAGTCATTGTAAAATGTGTTTTTGTCTTTGCGAAACTTGGTCATGCAGCAATAGAGACTTTTGTAGCTACTCCAGCTACTTTTTATTGTATAAAAGTTAAACGTTAAATGACTGAATGTAAATGTTTTGTGTGGCTCCAGTAATTTAAGTGCATTTCACGATAACTCAAAGAAGTAAAGAGTAAGCAAAAAGTATACAACATCGATCAAGTAACTAGAACTAACTATACAAACTATAAACTTTAAAACCACATGTTATGTTGGGATTAATCCCGTAACTGTTAATGTTGATAATATTACAATGATGTGATATATAATGATGTTATACGGTTCACTGTAAGAGTGGTTTGTGCAAGAAATGTGTGGTATTACACAACTATTACACAACTTGCTTATTTTCCCCTCTGTTCCAGACACTGTAAGAACATGGATATACGTCTGGCACTCCTGTTGTTGTGTCTCAGCAGCATAGGAATCACAGTAAGTATCACATTCATATATAGATATTTGTTTGTACCCCTGATGGTTTCGGCAATGTGATACTTAACGCCGGATTCCCCTTCTTGCAGAATGCAGAGGTGGAAGAAGTGATGGCTGTTACTCCACTGCCCGCCAAACCCACAGAGGTTAGAGGTTTAACCTTAAACTGTTGTCAACTTGTTACGTTCCCACCACACTTCAAATATCTTAACATGACAAATACTATTTCTGTGCTTTTACTAAATTTTGAATATTTTGCCCTCAGACCACAGCCGGAAGCACATTAGAACCATCGACTGAAAGTGCACCAGAACCACCGACTCCAAGTATGGCGCTGAGTCCCTTGCCTGCGACCGCCATCACTAATGACGACAATGAGAACGAGACTTTGTCAGAGGAAGATCTAGATGGACCCTGTGAGTCAGTTGGCCAAGGCACTCGTTCCCTAAAGGCCATAGCCAAAGCCATCCAAAGAATTGGCATACAACTTCTGGAGAACTTGGAGCCGACGGAGGAACAACCCAATGTCATCATATCCCCACTCAGCATATCATTAGCTCTCTCCCAGCTGGCTCTGGGTAAGGGGTATTCTTCTGAAGCCTTTACATTTCGCCACCTTGTGCGGATATAGTGTGGTATCCATCGCATCTAGAGCTGATCATGTCTCGTGTCAGCGGCTGATTTTGGCAGGCTCCTGCACTATGCAAGCAAATCTTGAACGTGTGTGTGTGTGTTTCCCATTCCCTTTTCACTCTAGGAGCAGTAAATGAGACGGAGGAACTTTTCATGAGTCATCTCCATGGAAACACCCTGCCGTGTTACCACGAGTCCCTGCATAATGTTCTGATGCAGCTCAAAAGCGATGATTTGCAAATCGCCACACGCATCTTCCTGCGCCAAGGTCACTGCGGAGACTAGGACGGATTCTGTATTCAGGAGTTCATTTACAATTTAGACGACAACATAATCTCCTCTTGAGTAGTAGTTATCTCTTCATTTCATCGTAAAGACATATCTCATCACAGGCCAGAGGTACTAAAAGTGTTTTAAGGGATTAGAAGTATTCCCATGAATGTTGTCTTGTTCACATATGTTTCAGGGTTTGAGCCCAAGCAAAAATTTACTCAGGACTCTCAGCGGCTCTATGACTCAGAGCCAGTGGTCCTGGAGGGATTGGAGCAAATTAACACATGGGTAGAGCAGGCAACCAATGGAAGAATGTCTGACTTCCTAACTTCGTTGCCGCCCAATCTGCTTCTGATGCTCATTAACGCCGTCCACTTTAAAGGTATATCTACGATGTATTTTAAGCGATGCTTAAAACGCATCATGAAAACACCACAAAACGTTGAATATTGCGTCTACTGACCAAATTCATATTATATTATTATTATATTATATTTACGCAGATATTTAAGAAAAAAAGGGATATGCTTTTCCTTCTATCCAACAGGTGAATGGAAGACTCGCTTCGACCCACAGTTCACCTCTAGAGGGTTGTTTTACATCACTGAAAATCAGCTGGTGGACGTAGACATGATGGAAGGGCCCAAGCACCACTTGAGTATGTTCGTTGATCCAGGAATGGAAGCCCAAGTAAGCATCCTTTTTTATTTTTAATAATTTCTTTTATTTTTTATCTTTTTTATCTTTAATCAACTTGGGGGGGGTCGGGGGTAAAAGTTTGCATCTGCACTGAGCTGCGCCCCAGAAACACAGAGAGAACATCGGCAACAACTGCAGGTGTTTTTCACACTGTCCCTCATGTGGAGAGACAGAGACAAGGTTGAAAAGTGGCGACGTTCCCCTTTAAGAATGCACTCTATTATTCATAAATGATAATTCGATTTCAAACTAATAATTACATTTCATTAAAATGTATATGATGTTCATACTGTATATAACTGTATATATAATGTATATATCATAATTGCATTCATTCATTCATTCATGTATTTATTGCCTGCACAGGTGGCCCGCTTGAGGTTCCGTAAACATACGAGTCTGATGATTGTCATGCCGATGTCTGGGCGAGTAAACATGTCGACACTCGCAGAAACGCTCAGCATCTCAGACTTATATCATCGTCTGCCTAAAGAACGGGCCGTAAAAATCACCCTTCCCAAGCTTAAACTAGAGTATGCTCAACCACTGCAGGATGTCTTCACTAAATTGGGTACGTTAGTAAAGACTGCCACTGTGCGCACGTTACAATATCTTAACACACATACTGTGTATACTGTGTATTGCTTCACAGTGTCCTGTCTATCCCAACTGTGGGCTGTCCCCTAACAGGTCTAGGAGAGATGTTCTCAAACCCCAACCTTGCTAGGATTGCAGAGGGTCCCATGATGGTGTCTAGCGTCATGCACAAGTCCAGCATGGAGTTAAATGAGGAGGGTGCAGAGGCCTCTGCAGCCACTACTGTGGTCATCTCCCGGTCGTCCACTCCCGTCTTCCATCTCAATCGACCTTTCTTCTTTGCCCTTGTGGACGATAAGACCAAAGTACCTATCCTGATGGGCGTGGTGAACAACCCGAATCCCGGAGCGCCGATACTGCAAATGGCTGAACCCGGAAGCAAAGATAAAGTGGGATACCCCGTTGACAAAGATAATATGTCATCTAAAGATCGCCCACCTAAGTAGGAACTGTTACGTACACCAAGCTAGAAAGCAGATGACGTGATCATTTTGCAGATCTCAACTTTACTATATCATTAACTGGATCAAGTTGTGATCAAATTGTGAAAAATAAAATCTCTCAAAGACAATGAGGAGTTCGGCATCCCCGGTTAATGTCTGCTTCTTGTGAAATACTATTTTATGCTGAAGAACTGACACCATGCTCAACCAATCACCTTGGTCAATTAAATCAAAACATACTAACTTGGTTTCCAGATATTGTAAAATATTGTCATTTGTTTTTTCAACAATAAAATCAAAAATAAGTGTTTCTTTTTCAGTCATTGGTTAACACAACACAATAAGATGATGTAAGTAGGAGCCATCAATGGTATAGGATATATAGGTTATGTACAGTAGTAGGCTTACACTTGAGGTTAAAGTCTCAAGTATTGGTCATTAATTAGTAATTAGTCGTGAAATCATTTGTTTCTCATGTGAGATGTGGCAAAACAAAGTTTTCAGTAGCCTAGGTTAAGGTATGTTTCCATTGATTTAGGATTTTACAGTACAACAACTCTCTCTCCTCTCAATATGGCGGAGTATCGTCAACAACAAATCCCATGATGCATTCTGATGTATAAGCCTTTTGAGTTGAAAACGTCCCAATGCCAGCGTGTTTTGAACGCACCATTAGGCCAGCGGTACCCACGGCTCTGGTACTACGTAGTTGCGTACAGATGCGTCACGTTGTTTTTGGCGCGGAATGGCTTTGACCAGCAGCTGGTCTGGAGTCCGTTTTAGGATTGTTTTCAGTGTTGTGAACATCCGCTAATGACAACGTGTTACTGATGCTGGATCTGAAGCCGGAAACGGAAACCCCGGCGAATATGAATGTTGGCGGTATGTGCAAGTAGTTGGCGCCACAGCAAGTGTTCAACAACAAAACGCGTTCAGAGCTGATATCGCTCTGAAATATTTGTTTTATTCTCGAGTAATATCCATACACACACGATGAAACTGTCAGAGGGAGCAATAGAGGTAAGGGCTGGGTTTAATAAATAATGTTATTTAGCGACAACATAATTGTATACCGTTAAAAGGAGTTTAGAGACTTCTGCTGAGCGTGGCGCAAGCAAATTCGTAACGGCAAAAGATTAGATAGAATTGCTATAATTTGTGAGAATATGCACATAAAACATTATTACAAATGATCGTAAACATAAAAAGGTGTCAATTGAGACTATTGACTAAAACATTTCTCGGGTATCTCTTCTATGCTTTTGATAAAACCTCTAGTTATACTTACAACACACGATACATGAATATTTAACGTTAAATTGCTCATTTCTAATTCTCAGACTCTCACCATGGGAGGTCAGCACCCAGAGGCAATGCTTCAGCTGCTGGTAAGTATACCACAACGTGTGAATTACAACAAAGCGTTACCACTCGGTTTCATAGGACACCAGGGCGATGTGGTCTTAACGTTGTAAGGCTCAATCTGTCATCCTCTGTCTTCTGTCATACACTCATACTTGATCAACAGTGTAAGCAACAACTGCTCTTTATTGGGTGGGAATGCCGTGGATGTATTTATAAGAAGGGTAATGCAGTAATGGTAGTGTAGCTTCTCACAGCCACCCATTTTGGATCACTGTTGAATAATGAAAGGTTGCCTGTCGTCATCACTGAAGCTTTGTTTAGCTTTTATCTATTGTTGGATTTGTGATAGTGCACATGTATATATTTTTTCTTTTACAATATTTGGTTATCAATTTTGGTCCCCATTCTTTTTTCAAATTCATCTTGGTTGCTTGTTGTGATTTTTGTACTATTATGCGTTGTTGCAGTGTATGCAATTTATTTTAAATTGACAGAGTTGTGTGTTTTCTCCCAGAACATCCGTAAGATGGATGGGACAAACGGCCCGCCCCGCTATAGGATCATGATGAATGATGGAAGACACACCATGTCTTGTAAGAATAATGTTATTATATAATGTTAATGTTATTCATTAGCAGTAGTACTTAAGTTGTGAAGTTAATATTTGCACGTGGAATGCTAAACACGCCCCCACAAAGACGTATGTGTCACAAAGCCAAAACGTTTCTGAGTTGAAATGAGCTATAAAAGTAAATCGTTTGCTTGATGGTTTGTTGTTGTTGTTGTTTTCTTCCCCTCTCCCATTAGACTTCATGTTGTCTACTCAGCTGAACTCCCTGGTCGACCAAAACCTCCTGGAGCCCAACTGTGTCTGTATGCTGAAGAAGAGTGTGACCAACGTCCTGAAGGACGGAAGGTATGCTGCTAATCAAGTCAAGTTATTATGGGCTGGTTTCATGGTGAATCATTATCCAAAAAGGAGTTTATAATATGCCTGTGTGAGGGACGAGGTTATGTATTCGTTGTTCCTTGAGCTGCTCAAGTGCCAGGCATCAAACATGTTTCGTTTTTGTGCGTTCCTTGAGTGTTTTAAAATGTCTTGATTCAGACAAAATTAGTTAAATTATACTGTTGTTTTATTTCCAGGCGGGTCGTTATCATTTTGGACATCGAGGTCCTCAAGCCGGCCAAAGACGTCTCCGGAAAGCTTGGCGATCCGGTTCACTTCGTCGAAGGTGACGCTTTGAAGTTGACAAGAACGTCACAAAGCTGCCCAGTAGTGGCCTTTCCTCAGAGGTAAAAAAAAAGTGCTGATTGTGGTCTGTTGCTTTCCAGGTCAGGGGGCCAAAGCACCACAGCCAGCAGAACCCACCCCTCCAGTCCGCCCCCTGCAGCCCCAGAACGCTAATAACAACGAGGGTGAGTTAGTTGTTCATTGTTTTTTGTTTGAATCACTAGGTTTTCTCTTGACTTGCCACCAGATGGCAGTGTTTGTCGGGCGAACGCGGGTAGATAGCTTGACAAGTTTGCAGCTGCTCAGATGTGTTATACACAATGCTTGTGTCTCTTCATATGGGTATCAAACACAACCTTACCTACATTTATATTTATTTTATTCATAAAACTTGCCAGTTTGTACCCTTCATGTGTACAACGAGGTCAACCCTGGAAAGCGATCACGTCTTATTTCCTGTGCAGTGAGAAGTTTACAGAGGA
>OMNS01049779.1:0-11643 GCA_900303225.1 Laemonema laureysi | reverse complement strand
CACATTTTCTTTTTTTCTCTCACGTAAAACAAAAAAGCGAGTCATGACACTAGCTCATGACACTGGTGCTCAAGGGCAGGGGGGTGTAATTGGGAGTGTGAAAGGGGTTCTGATGGCAGTGTCCCCACTGTCTCATTGCATCCCAGTGCCAGAGCCCTCTAATTGTTCAGAAGTGTACTCTGGAGGTATTCACATTCACACTTTGCACAGCCCCGGAGCTCTGAAGTTTATGGCATGAAAGAAGACTTTTTTTTTCCCCAAAGAAGTCATGCATTTATTATCAAGGTTGAAATATTTTTTTTGTAAGGATTTAAAAAAATAAATAAATAGGGTTAATTAATTTCAGCATCACAAGGAGATGAGGACACTGCTAATCTAGTAATGGAATAATAGTATTGTTTCTAGCTTGGTGGAAGATCTATTAGAGGATTCTCAAATCAATTCCTTGCCTTTTTTAGTACTAGCTTCCTTTGACATCACTCAAATAGCACAGTAATATAATCGAACCTAAAACCCCAACATGAAGCAACTTTGCTTTATGTGTTATTTAACGGTTGCAGTCCAAAAATATGTAAAATACATATGTAAATGACCCATTTTCATATGTAAATGAAAAAGTAATTAATGTTACCAAAAACATAAAATACATACTGTGTTCTGATTACAGACTGTGCTGATTGGCTGCTGGCTGTGTAAGTGTGTGACTCTTTTTTCCATCTTTACAAACTGCTGTGCAGTGGTGCCCTTTTACCAAGTCACCGAGCACTCACATCAAACCTTGGGGACAGCATCAAATACAATTAGTGTCAGGTCCGATGGCAGGTCCCTTGCCATCGTTTGCAGGAAGTATGTAAAGAACCTTCCAGACTTACTAGCCCTGAAGTTTAATTTTAACACTTGGTTACTTTTAAACACTAGACGCACCACCCATTCCAAGCACATACAGTTTTGCCCACAGTGATGTATTTTAAACTATATTGGATGTATTTTAAACTACGTAATGCAATATTGCAATATCTTTTTTGGTTTTGTTGTTTGGTTTTTAGTTGTAGTTGTTTTTAGTCTTTCCTTTTGTATATTCTCTTGTTGACGTACTATTATGAAACACTATGAGGTTGAACTATGTCTAGAAAGTAGCTGTTACTAATTTAAGTTTATTTGCGCGCAACTCACAGGCACCATGGACAGCGCCCACTGGACACTTGATGCATCTGGTCAAAGGCCTCACTCCGAGGAGGCTCAGGTGAACCACTAAAGAACATGGAAGGAATGGAGCATGGAAGTGCTGCAAAGCAAGACAGCAGAAATGCACATTCAGGGTTTGTTCACACTTTCTGCCTTTTATGAATAAAAAGCACTGCCTAGAGCGCATTTTGTGCTGGAAATGAAAAAAGAGCACATCTTGCGATGTGTCGATGACCCATCTATGATTTCCAGTTTGATATTGTAATCAAAAGAAAATAAATGTCCTTAAACATCCAACTTTGCCACAGATTTGAAATGTCTCCACAGTAGCAAAGTCAGCTCTGTTCTAACTATATATAATAATAATAATAATAATAATATAATGGTTTATTTGGAAAGATGTAGAATACATGTTGTATGTTGAATGTTTGTTTTGAAGTCGAACATCTCCAGAAGCAATGGGCACTTGGAGGCCTACACTATTATTTTTTCCAAAATTTATTTTCAGCCTTCAACTTGCCCATTGTCCCATTTTTACGAGCTTACTGCGTGGTCGAACAATGCAGAAAACACCTCCAAGGAACCATGCTGGGTCACACAATTGGTCCTACAAAAACTGCCAGATATTTTGCCTGACTTCTTCATCCGTCATAGTTTGCTTGTTGCTGTTCATTAGTCAAAGCAGAAGAATAATTCATATGTACATCAAGGTTGCAAATAAATAGTACGTACTCACAAGACCTTCCACAGTGAAATAATGATTCTCAAACAGCAGAATATCGGGGATACACATCAACAGCCTGGCTACTAGTCAATCACTTATTTTAACCCCCTATATCATGCTTGGGTAACAGTCACTTATTTTAACCCCCTATATCATGCTTGAGTAACTGTGAAGTGAACTTGTACAGAATAAGGCCAAACATGTTGAGCAGGGAAGTTAATGTTAAGAAGTGAAATCAACATGGATTTCATCAACCGGTTTTCTATTTGGCTTTCTATAAAAAAAACACTTTCTATAGACAGGTTTCTGGGCGACGTCACAGCAGATATGCGCGCAACCGGGGGCAGAAAGCACAGACATTACATTACATTACATTACAGTCATTTGGCAGACGCTTTTATCCAAAGCGACTTACAGATAGACACCCGTCAAAATGACAAGCATTTGTTGTGTGCTAATGGAAAAAGCCTGGAATGGTAAATGTTTAACATACCACAGGATTCACATCCCTTTAATAACAACAGAGGACAGTTAAAGATCAGATAAAGTCTTCAAATGGGTGGATTCAAGTTGTAATAGTCCAAAAGGCAGCAAGTCTGTGCAGAGCCTTCTTCCGACACATGTCATCAACTTGAACATGGCCACACAGTACATAACTGTAGGCATCCAATGATTTGTATGCACATGGAAACAACGCTTTTCTATGTGTATGTATATATATATATATATCAGGCCATACGATAGTTGGCCATTTTGACATCCAATATTGATTCATTTTCAGGCATAGCATAACAATCTGGTAATCTTTTCCCATTAGTGAGAACGAATTTGATTATGTTATTGGTATAGTAGGAGACTTGATGTAGGCTAAGTGCCATCACCTGCCATATCTTGATTTGGCACTCAATATAACTAGAGGATTTTTGATGTCCATATCAATTATTTTTTTCTATAATTTTTCAAGATAATTATATAGAATTTAGTAACTGTTACTTGACATATTACCATCATATTATCAAAATGTTAGGTGGTTGATGGTCAATGAACAACTAAACAACAAAAGCCATGTTCATAAATCAGACCATTTTTCATTACCCAGTTAACTAAAGCTAGCCTTAACTAAAGATTTCTTAGAAAGAGGGCAAATTCTGTCATTTATTTACACAGTCAAATTATTAGTCTGTGATGAGTCAGTGATGTTAGGACAACACTCCTAAATTTGAACATTTTAGCACTCCATTATGCTTTAGGCTCTACAAGGAAAAATGCAATACAATACCGTTTATACATTGATTACAATACTGTAGTCACTAATGTGACCGTGGAAGTTCATGGTAACAATGCACTGTACTGCCCCCTCGCTGGACGTACAGTTAACAGTAAACCCGACTATTGAGAAATTACTGCTTGTCAATACATGTCTTGTGACTTAATTCAATGTACTTTTTCCCATGAGGAATTTATCTTGAAAGGCCAATCCTGCAGCACCATCCACAGCTAAACACTGTCATAACCAGGGCTGGACCATCATTCTCTTCATGATGGAGTGGAGAGCTTCTTGAGGAGATACGCTTGAGGGGTTTTAATGACCATATGTCTTCCTTGCCCATGGCTTTGGGATTCAAGAAAAGGCGAGAGAGTCTTTCCCTGTTAGTGGCTAACAGCCAAGCTTAGCAAAAAAAGAAAACTCTTAAGGGCTTCGAAGAACACCTCTCTATCTGGCCAGCAGGGGTTAAAGAACACCATTTATCCCTGTGTGTGGAAGAGGTGTCCACATCTCTCCAACTTATGCTGCAGGCCAGCTGTGTGACCACACGCGAAACAAACAAAGCACAGGAACAGTACTATCGCTGGTACTGCAATTGCTTGTTTTAAAGTTTAAAGGAAAAAAGTGTCTGGTGTTTTCCCTGTGATTTGACTTTAGTTTGTCAACCAAAACTGTGATTATGAACAACTGTTACTTGATGTGAAGACATGCTACACCATCAACATCTGTTGTTCCGAATCCTTTCATCAGCCCCTCCCACCTCCTTTGCCACTGCTGCTGTTTTCCTACAACCCACCCATGCTTCAGCTCCACTAATTCTGTTTTTGATTGGACATTCTGAGACAGATTGGTGCAGAGAGGACTACCCTTGTGTAGCTATGAAGAAGGCAGGCATTTGAATGCAGGCTGATTAGGTATAGCAGCCGTTGGTTGGACTCTGTCAACCTTAAAGGAGTGAACTAAATTAATTCACCTCTCCTGGAGGGCAAACCATGAGCTACACATGCATGAACTACACAAGGACAGCGTTGGCATATTAACCAATGTGATGCCTCCACTTCCCTGCTTTTAACCAATCCAATGACAATTACCAGAGGCGGCACTGGAGCATGGCGAAACGGAGATGATAATATGAGGCTGCAGCCAGGAAGCAGAAGAAATAGGTGGAAGGCAGAAAGTATATGGGTATATTAACTATGAAAATTGGATAAGCAGACATAATTTATTTTCCTGATGCAGGAATTCAGGCTTCTGATTTATAACCTACATATCTAGCAGCGCTGACACATCCTCCTCACTGTCTCCCGGCTCTGCTCCTGTGCAGTTTTCTATTAAATGAGCTAAATTACATTTACTGAAGCACCAATCTGCCCAAAAGCGACATTGTTCCCTAGCTTGTTCTTTTTATCTGCTTAGCTGATCATTCGCTGATGCACATTTGTATAACAACTCAATAGAATATTATAAGTTTCTGTGTGTGTGTGTGTGTGTGTGTAACTGAGTGTGTGTAGATGTGTACCCACTTTGCAAAAGGGACATAATATTATTTCATTTAATAACAATGAATTAAATCCTGAGCAAATACTCCCTGATTCAGTTCACCTCACCTATCAAATGTATCCCACCTTGCTGAAAGTAGTCTACAGATAGTATCCGGTTTGTGTGGCATGGAATGAATGAGACCACGTACGAATGATCCAAATTTACTGAATTAAGTTGTTAAGTAAGGACTTATTCATGTTTTATAAAGCAATGCAACAATGCTGGCAAAAGGCTCCAAACAAACAATGTGCAATTCTGAACTGGAAACTACACTGCGCAAAATTGTTTGCAAAGAAATATCTGAGGCATTTGATACAAAGTTGCAACCTGTGAATGAGCTAATTACAAGTTTAAAATCAAAACTGGTGAAATGGGAGGGGAGATTGGGAACTCTTGAATCTTTTGCTAATTACTCAGCCAAAAGGCTCTCACAAGTCGAAATCAATCAGGAGTTTCTACGGAATGAGAAACAAAATCCTGTGATTCAAACTGTATCAGCTCGAGAACGACTCCCGTGAATGCAACATCCGAGTTTTGGGTCTGGAGAACAATGAGGCGGGTAACCAAAATAACTTTACTAATAACTTTCTCTGGGAGCAGCTTGGGAAGGAGAAATTGGGTCCTTACACCGGTGGTTACTGCTCACAATACTAACCCACTACACAACACCTCTCGACGCATGATAGCTGTACAGTGCAACTGTACAGCTCTGACCTGAAAACAACAATAATCCATTTAGTTGCAAGACATGCGCCTTTGATGTACTGGGGCCAAAGAATCAGTATATATCTAGACTTGAGTGCAGCTACCAAGAAGCAGAGAGACGAGTTCAAGGAGCTGAGACTGAACCTGTGAAAATTGAGTATAAAAAATGGATTTATCTACCCGGCCAAGCTGATCCTGGCGTTCCAGGACAAGACACTTATCTTTTCCTCTCTAGAAGCAGCCCAGGAATTCTAAGACAAAAATATCAAAGAAGAAACGGATGCTGTGCAACAGGAGTGACACATTCCATGGAGTGAATAATTTGATGGTGTAGCCCACGTGTCAAACTCAAGGCCCACAGGCCGAATCCGGCCCACCAAGGCATTTTATGTGGCCCGCGAGAGCTTAATTGTTTTAAAATAAAAGTCTATGCTGCTTTATAGCGTACAGTGACCATAAACTAAATCTCCTACAATGCATGTCGATTTTCTGACCCACGAAATGATGGCATCCTGCCGCTAGATTGCATTGTTTCCGTATCGGCGTTTAACTACAAATCTACAAATAATCCTAATATGTATGTATGTATGTATGTATGTATGTATGTGATGTACATTTCAGAACTCTATAGGTGGACTTAAAAACCTAATGGACTAAAAGCTCCTTAAATGTTTATTAATGGCAATTCTTTAGACCAAACTTGGAAGGATCAAGAAATTGTCTAAGGCAAGGCTGCATTCTCATTATATTTTATTATTTTTGTTAACTACATTATTTTATGGCTCCTGACAAAGTGGTTGTCTCATCGCCACTATGCTACAATCCTGCAAGAATAAAGTAGGGAGTTGGGGACAGGGATGAGGGGGCAGGTGGAAGGGAGGGAGGCTAACTGGTAGGGAAGTAGTCTCAGTTTTTTTGTTTTTGTTCTTTTTTGTTTGCAAATATAAAGTCAGGACTCACTTTAAAGAGTGTCTTTAATCCTTACTTTTACTGTTTGCAACCCTTGGTGAAAATAGATTTCTTTCTTGTAAACACTATGGCTAGTTTGAATATTTTTTGTTGTAACTTAACTTGAAGGTCCTTAACTGTCCTAATAGGAGAGCAGCCCGATTCCACTTAGTAGCACGTAATAAGATAGATTTAACAATGCATCAGACACAGACACATCTGCTTAGAAAGGATGTTAGTAGATTGGAAAACCATGCCTTTAAAGTGTGTGCTTCCTCTTCTGCTTTAAAAAATGCAAAAAGGGCAATAATACTAACACATAAAACACTTCAAACAACGATTATTGCTAAAAGGGGTGATGAATATGGTAGAGTCGTGTTCATTAAGGGTACATATAATGGAATGAAAGTGCCATTTGTGAGCATACAGTATATGCACCAAACACATATGAAGAGGCTGAATAAGGTATTGAATTAGTAATTGGCTCTGAAATGTTCTTGTATGAATGCCATACTTGCAATACATACTTCATAAATCAGCAAATCTCACTCTAACCTATGAACAACTAAAGCATTAAGGTATTTACTTTGTGATTTTCATTTGAGAGATGTTTGGCGGGCACACAATCCCACATTTAAGTACTATACTTTCTATTCAAATAGGCATGAGAGATTTCATATTAATGTCTGCATCCCTTATGTCATTGGTTCAAAACATAGAAATAAAGCACATGAGCCTAACACATCATCAAGCATATGAATGTCAATAGTTGATTACTCATTTACCCAAAAGAGCCATTAGGTGGCGGTTTAATTTTACATTTAACACAAAAATCTAGATTTCTGTGAACAATTTGAACTGGAACAATTTGAAGCAGAATGTGTAAAGCTTAATAGACAGTCAGTGGATGACACTATGTATCTCTGGGACTCAATAAAAGTCTTTATAAGAAATAATGCAACTTCATATTCCTCTATATTGAATAAAGAGTGACTTCGAAGAATACATGAATTATAATATACTTCAATATTTGACCTCAGCAAATAAATCCCTCTGAACCAATAGAACATGAAAATAGAGCTTAATGTATTACTAACACAGAGAGCGAAATGTGTCATACATAAAACTAGACTTAATCATTACCTTTATGGCAATCGCCCTAGTCATCTTGTGGCCATTACATTTAAAATGAATGACCAATTTATAAATATAGCAACTATTACATCAGAGTCTGGCACCATGTTAACCAAACCCAAGTTGATGAATTTAATATTTTGTAAATTCTATAGACAGCTGTACACTTCAGATAACAATTCCTCAACATCAGATAAGGACAATCACACTGAGAAACTTCTTCACTATCAACAGAGGAAGCTGCTATATTAGAGGCCCCTTTATCTCTTGATGAACTTAAACAATCTTTAGCAAAAATGAATCAGGGTAAGTCACCTCAAAGTGATGGCATTCATCCAGAGGTCTATTTAAAATGGTGGAGCCTTTTAGGGCCACCACTGTTGGATATTTTAATGCAGTTATTCAGAAAGGATCTTTTGGAAGGGATTTTCTTTATTAAATGCGGATATGAAATTATTTCCAAAGACACTTCCGAGCCATCTGGAAAACGACTTGTCTAAATTGATTCATCCAGACCCAAGTGGATTTGTCAAAAAGCGCTTATCAGCTGACAATTTACGCTGTCTATTACATATTAGCTATATTATCAGTTGCTGCAGGACCAACTTGAGTGGCCCTTTCTGTGGTCTGCATTGAATCACATGGGTCAAATTGTATTAACATGGTAAAAACCATGTATGCGAACCCTTCAGTTAGAGTACTCACAGACAACATATGCTCTTCTCCCTTCGAAATAAGCAGAAGCAGTCGTCAAGTAGATACAATCCAAAGCACCATATATCCTAATCCTAAAGACATTCTTGTTTTTTCCTTCCATACATCCGCAATATCTTCGAACTGTCTAGCTATGTTACAATAGAAACTGGAATAAGTCCTATCTATTGCCTTTGAACCCAACAAGTAAAGATGAATGAACACATTTTAATATCCCGGTAGGCTCTCACTTACTTTATAAATGTATTTGCATCTTTAGAAAAAGTAAAAAGTAAAGAAAAACTACAGTAGTACTCTTAACATGATTAACTTAGCATAATTTACCCATTTTCCAATCAGGCAGAATCTCAATAATCAAAATGAACATGCTTACTAGAATACATTTCAGTTATGTTATGTCTAGAACTCCCTCTGAAATATTGGGACAATATATAGTAGGGCTGTCCATATTCAAGTCAAGTCCATTCGAATTCCAATGCTTTATTATTTGTAATATTCAAATATATTCAAATTTGTAATGCTCAAATGTAGCTGATTACTATGTACCTATAGGCGTATGCCAATGCCTACATTAGCATCAGCATGTGGTTGTTATGTACCTTCTGTCCAGTAGAGGGCATTCCAACGACTCAAAGCTATTGTTTCAATGTAACATTACCAATAAACACAGAATTACCAACAGGTGATAGCTTTCTTGCTCAGTAATAATTAAGCTTAGGCACAAAATAAATAACGGGTAGCTGGTAAGCCTTGTGATGAGGAGGGAGGCAAAAAAGAGGCAATTCTGCTGCTGTTGGTGTAGTGTTAGCAGGGGTGTCCTCAAGTTGCTCATTGTCGAGTGATATTTTATTTGAACCTTGCATATTCTGCAGATTACTTTATCTTTATTTGTTATTTTCCCATTTGTTGACGGAAATCCAAAAACTTTCCACACATCGCTTCTTAAATGGTCAGGGGTGGTGATCTCTGGTGCATTGCTTTCTGCCATTGTAACCTTAGTGCGCACATTGAACGTTTGACGAGATTGTGATTCAGACTCAGAAAACTTTAATAGTTTAAAACACATTCAAAAGTAAACAAATACACATTTGAATGGCAATTTCAGCATTTGAATAGTGTTTCTTTTAAATATTAGAATTATATTCGAATCCCGAAATTTGTTCCAACAGCCCTAATACATAGAATAATTACTAGATTTTCATGGAGGGGTAGACACTCAAAAATAAAACTGGCCAACCAAAGGAAAGACTGAATTGGGGAGCAGGGGGCTATCAGTAACAAATATTTAGAGATTTTATCTTTCACCTTTAATAAATTGGCTTCATGGCAATACTTCAACTCAACTCAACTCAACTCAATGGTATAATTCAGGTATACATAGCTTAGGAGACATTAATAATGAAACTGGTTTAAGAAGCTTTCAGGATTTGAGGGAAACATACAAATTGTCATCCAACTCTTTTTTTTTTTACAATTACGTTCTGCTATTAAGACTTCAAGTATTTTGAGTGACAGGCAACCAATTACTCATCCAATAATGAATTTAATTAAGAATCTTTCAGGATTAACTAAAGGACAGGTCTGTTTAATTCATATTTAACACATTGTGTTAAATATAAATAAAAAACACATTGCTCTGAATCATCTATAAACTGGGCCAGAGTTTGAAAGAATGCCTCTTGTTCTTCAAAAATCAAAATCATAAACTAACAAACCTGAACTTCATAAAACAAACATATTTGATACCAAACCGGCCTTATATTATGAATATAACTACTTCTCCAAAATGTACCTCAGGCCTATTCAATTGGCAGCCCGAGGGCCACATCCAGCCCCCGGATCAATTTGATCTGTCCCGCAAATTATTTATTACAGCATAAGCAAAGAAAAATAAATTTTCCCCCCAAAAGCTAATTCTGCAAGAATGAGCACCAGTTCAATTCCCTCCAATAGGAAACCATTTTATCTGCTTTGTCCCGCACCTACAACCCGCTCATGACCCTGCACGCTCTCTGTGTGTGCACCAACGTCTGTCTCTGCTGTGGCAAAAAGTTTTGAGAGCTAAAATGTCGGAAAAGGCCAAAGGTAGATAATGAAAATTCTAATTCAATGAGGAGTGGACTGTGAAATATCTATTTAGTAATGTGGGACCAAAGCCCATATGTTTTGATCTGCAATGAGGCTATTGCAGTAACAAAAGAACACAATCTGAGAAGGCACAGCATCGGGTATCACTCGAACTTCAATTGAACATATCTGATGGGTTCAGATGCTCTTCGAATCAAAGTGCAGAGCCTCTCTGTGAATTACTAGCAGAGGGTAGCTATAATGGCCCGGTCCTGTTCGGAACAAGAGAGGAGTACCATAGCCTCCCTCCATGTTGCATGGATTATGCATGGATTAAAAAAACGAAAAAGAAAAAGAAACCATTCATATTCTGAAACAGTGAATGAACATGCTAGCTGTCCTTGAAGATGTGACTGACGATAAGGTGAAGAAGAACATAATTCCATCTATCCGAAAAATACCAATGTCCGACACAACAATGACCACAAGAGTCAAAGCCCTTGCAACAGATGTATTTGAAACCCTTTTGGATAAGTTAAAACTTGTGCATTTTGTTTAACGTTAAAGGTTCAATGTATTTCAATCTGCCACACTAATATAATCAGTTTTGAATTTACCTTTTTAGGTGAAGTGATTTATTGAACAAAATAATACATGAAGCATACCTGACTATTGTGTATGTTAGATGAACTAATTGTGAATAAACATTCTTTATGCACAGAATTAAGGGTATTTAGTGTCATTTTTATGTTATGTTTCATTTTTTAATGAGGAATAAGCAAGTAGTTGAATAGCCCTGCTGAATGCCCTATGTGATTTTAATCAAATAGGGCCATTTTTACATATTATGTGGGAGTGTCTGTTAGTTTTTGGGAACAAATAACAAAATGTCTTTCTGAAACACTTGGTTTAGAGATCGACTGCTCTCCGGAATGTATGGTCTTGAATGATAATTCTGGGCAGAATTTGAACCATACTCACAAGACAGCCCCCGCTCACACTTTCTATTCATCAGTGGAATCACTCTTTAATAGAGATTTTATCGATGGAGCTCTCTGTTGCTAGGATCAATGGAGCAGGCCAGATTATGCTCGAGGCTAGGAGGAGGCACTCAACTATTGTTATATTTGTTTTCTTATTTATTTTGTAACATACTGTTCGGAAATTAGGGTTTTCACACCAGTGGATGTTCTTCTGAGAACAAAATTTAAAAATGAAATAAAGGAAATTCACAGTGCGCATCTTTCCCTGTCTGAATCAGAGCTGGCGGAGATCAATGCAGAATCACATTTTTATCAACTGATCCGTTTTCTCCTTTTCAATTCAAAAGCGGTTCAATTCATTAAAACAAATGTGT
>OMNS01049777.1:0-10450 GCA_900303225.1 Laemonema laureysi | reverse complement strand
AGAGCCTGCCGTAACGAAAGAGATGTCATTCATACATAACATGTATGTACACCATGGGTTTTCACTGTTTAAAGCTTGGCTTGGTTTGATGTTTCTAACAAAAAAGACTCACCAACTCAGCAAAGTTAACATTGGGGTTGACATTGGAGGGGAGATTGTTTGGCGGGAAACATAATCCTCCTGCCTGAGAAAATGAATATCAACAGTCAACTGAGTGTGTCCCCTTTATAATTCATCTTGTAGATATCCTGTACGTAAGAGGTGGACAATATATTTTGTGTTGCGATAGTATAAGTGTAGAGTAGTCAATACTCTACACTTCCCCCAAAGGGGGAACTCACCAGAACATTAGGAGAGGTACACACACAGGAGCGGGAAGTGTTAACAAATGAAGCCTGACATCTCTCACAGCTGGAAGACAAGATCATAGACTATCTTAAATCAGACACTCAAACACAAAGGAAGTGTGAAAAATGTAGCTTATTGACTGTTTTAGTAGTTCTTCTGTGTGGTATAACATGTATGTTTTAGCAAAGTGTATTTACTAAATAGATGAAAAGAGGGGGGAAAGCCAGGGAGACTAAAGAAGGGACAAAATCTGTGTCTCAGCAATATAGTATTGGTACCTGTCTCCATTGTTGTTTGGTACAGAAAACGCAGGGTCATCACCGTTACATACATCACACCTGGCCTCTTCCAAAGGGTTTCCCTGGTTGTCTCTCTCCGCTGAAATGAGCAGCAGTTAGTATTCCAAAAGAATACTCAAATATAATTGTCATAGTCACAACATGCTGCAGTTATCACAAACATGTGGTGTAAGCCACTTACTTCGAACAGTCCCTTGAGGGCACAAACATGTCCCCTCTTCACTCAGACTGCCAGGACACCGAATACACCCGAACCCATCTTCTGTTACTGCCTAATCAGGAAACACAGCGATACATACACAACATACGCGATCCATTCAGAGCGCTAGTGACAAATACATACACAGAATGGAAACATCTGAAGAACTTTACATACAGGGGAATCGGGAGGACATTGTTGACATGTAAGCGACGCTCCATTAGTGGTGAGAACACGGTACCCAGGTTGGCAAACGCATGTTAGTCCTGCCAAGAGATGGAAACGGGTATGGTGAGGAGAACTAGATAATGAACTGAAATGTGGACTCCATCCAACACATGCTCATCGTGATCAGGATAAGCAACAACATGTCATCATTAAATCAGACAGTCTAACAGTTTAACAAGCTAGCAAGCTAGCAACCTAACATTGCTGTATCCGTGTATAGGCGCCCTTCTCATTTGCAGAACACGCTCTATATTTAAATATAGTTTTCTAAGCAAACAACTGAGACGACGTGTTTACTTAAAAATGATAAATCAGCATTAACCTAAAATATGCACCAATGTCTGCTACTGTGGTGAGACTAACCAACCTGTTAGACTTGCCCGTTGATTTGGACCGCATTTAACACAAGAAAGACTTGAAACGTCGTAGAAATGTCCAACGGCACAATCAGAAACCGTCTGAAAGGATATGATAAACTGCTGGCAGAAAAGTGAATTGAATTTAATAAAAATAAATATCGTTACAGTCAGCCTGCGGATTTCAGCATTTAGCGTCCCCGTCGCCATGGTAAATTAAAAAAAATCTCTTCCTGTTATTTACCCAGAATGCTTTATGGTAGCATGCTATTGACGTACGCTACAGCTACACCTGTCTATGAGCTACATCCATGCGCCGATGCTGCAATCGACGATTTTAGTACCCTTTTTCCTTGAACTCAAATAATCTTTCCCCTGTTTAATCGAGCCCATTATCATTTTACTATCCATAACCTTTATTTATACATGAATGCATCTACAATTGATAATTTATTATCAATAGTCTTGGCTTTTTCTCAAGTTGAGTTAGTGATTAACTGTTGCATTGTATTTTAGGTAGGACTTGTTGGTCAAGTGCATTTTATACATTACTCAAATTGGGCTTGTTTAGTAATCAGTGTTCTACAGATGGGCAATTGTGTCCATCTTTCACAGTGTACACCTAAAACATAATTTCAAATTGAGGGCCTAGTTAATGACCATGTATATCTGAGTCACAAGAAAACAGCACCCATAACTTCAGTTAAAACAACTTTATTAAAAAACAAAACAAATTTGCTCTACAACAATGCCAGTTAAGTACAAATGGGAGACAAGTTAATAACTTTTGTACTTCAGATGTTTTGAGTGTGAAACATAAAAACCCACATTTGGTCCAATGGATTTATTATCTACAGCAGAGTGTATATATCCACATGGGGATACAAATTTAAATTAAAAAAAAGGTCTTCTCTCCCATGAAAGTGTGTTCTTCACTGGGGATTATAAAAAAAAAAAAAACACAACAACATATGGTTGAGATAAATCTAAGAAGTGAACAGAACAGTTGAATGAGCTTCTCTGGAGTGAGTCAGTTGTAAAACCTTGAGGAACCACCAGAGTACCGGGAAGGACCTGCAGAGAGAAGAGAGGACCACAATGAACAGAGCAGTATTTTGGTAGAGCACTACCCAAGGAATTCCTATAAGTCATCATATAAATAGTGCAAAAATCAGATACTAAAATGTTTATTGCACATTTCTTCTTCTAGTTGTGTTAGAGTTAAGCCCTACCATTCACCCACACATATACAATACAAACAATGGTGGTGTAAACCATACAAGGGAACAGCCAGCGTCTCAGGTGGAGTGAAGTGATTGGCTCAACAGCACCAACACTTAATTCGGGAGCAGAGGCGGATCAAAGCTTGTGATTGTGAGAAGACCGCCTCTACCTGCTGAGCTACTGAATGCCCTGAGCTATGGGGCAGTGAAATTAATGAAGTTAGAATCGAAAGCTGTTCATGCCTGAGAAATTTCCAGAGTAGCGGTCTCCAGCATTGGAGACCCTCTGAGAACTTGTTGCTGTATTGCCGAGACTGGTGGAACCCTGGGAGAGATGGGAACAGAAAAGGAACATTTAACTCGCACAGGATGAACACCAACACCCAGCTTCTAGGGGGTTTAGCAATCATTCTAGGAGATAAGAATCAAGCTTTTTTTCCATATTTCAATTGCCTCGTGTTGTACATGAACAGCTTCTTACCCCAGAAACACTTCTGAGCCGGTACTCCATCAGCACATCTGTCAACTTCTGTGTGACCTTCAGCACAATCTGGGCATCGTCTTCATTTTCTATCCGGAAGGTATCCTAAAAACACATAATGCAAGAATAATTGTGAACTCTGTGGGACAATTCACAAATCGAATCAAACTTAGCTCCTCAATTCTCGATACCCACCAGGTAACTGAGCAGCGTGGAGGGCAGGCTGCCACTCTCTGGGTGTGCTCCCATTAGGCCCGGCCTCTCCTCTGGTCTGTCTGCTGGCCTCTCCATGAGGCCGCTCCCCATCGAGTTGCCCCTAAAGTCGTCTGTGAAACCTCGACCGGGGCCATCTCCGAGCAATCCACTGTTATCTCTTCTATTGGCCATTGGAAAACCATTTCCACCCCCGCTGTGGGAAGGGCCCATCTCGTCTGGGAAACGTCTTGGGTTCATGTTGGACCCAGGGAAGTCCGGACGGCTTGGGAAGCCACCCATGTCCATCTCTCCATAGTCGCCCATGGAAGGATTGTGGAAAGGACCTCCAAGAGGGGGATACTCGCCTTGGAAAATGGGGTCAGAGAACCTGCCACCTGACGGACAGACCTATTTTTAGTACATTTAATGATGGGGAAAGGATTACAGAATGAAGCAGGACATACACTGAAATGTTTCAAATGAAAAGGTCTAACCTAAATATGGGCCTGTTGGTGCCATGGATGGCAGCACTGGTGGAGGCTTGGGAATGGCAGTCCGGAGACCTTGGAATGCAGGGACATCACAGGGCTCTTTCAGTATCACCTAAATTGTAGATACAAGCAAATTCAAATAAGCAAGATTAGAAATGTTTGGCCAAATTGGAAACATTACACTGGACCCTGCTTACACTGACCTTAATTAACATAATTGTATTTAGGGCTGGGTGATACAAAAAAAATGCATTATCACAATAATTATGGGGAATTTTACACAATATTGATAAATATCACTATATGCTTATGAATTCAAAATACCATTCTAAACAGTCTACCTGAGGGTCATTACACTGAAGTACATGGACAAATTAAAGTATGGTATCGAACTAAACCTATTTTCTCTTTCTAACCAATGTTTCAAACCTCATATTTGATCATTTTAAGAGCATATTTTCTCATTGTAATTAATTTAGACTATAAAACTAGGTATCACGATGAGCCAATATCTTAATTTCAAGATGATACAATACCATTCAAAGACAATAGACAATAATATTGAATTACTGCCCAGCCCTAATTGTATTTACAAAAATAAAAAAGGATGTTATGGGTTTTGAGACAAAAAAAGTATGTTGAAATTATTAGAATGGAGGGCGAGACCAGCTCCCCTCAACCAAATGGTATTTCTAGAATTAGAAAATTAGAAACATCCTGAATTAGTTTTTGGAAAGTGCACTGGCCACCACTAACCTTGAGTTTCCCCCTGCCCTCAGCGCTCTCCACCTCAGCTGAAGCCTCTTTAACCTTCTTCCTAAACAAAGGGTCTTTGGTGGCCTCTTCCTCGTCACCTGTCACTTTACTGGGATGAGCCCGCTTCTGTAAACACAGCAGAGACAGTTGCTCAGGCCTTAGGGCAGTTATGTCAAAAAAAACAATGCGTATAAACTCCAAACATAATTTAGAATACATATATTGTGTAATACTACTAGAGGTTATACAATATTAAAACTATTCATCTATAAATATAAAACTCACCATGTATCTGAGACTGTGTTTCCAGCCTTTGACATGGGCCAACATGTCATGCTGTAGACGGGTCACGTTGCAGATTTTACACTGATAGTGTGGCGGGACAGATTTACTGGGACTCCGGTACTCCCACACATACTGGAGGCCTGTGGATAAGCAAAGATTAAGAGTGAAGCATTTCAAATTTGAAAGCGCAGGAAGTTAGCGGGGTGCAAGTGGGTTTGCATTCCAACTTACCAATGATGGGCTCAGTGACTCCAGTCAACTGCATGGTGAGAGAGGGAAGGGTCTTAATGACTGTCCCTTTTGTGAACACTGGGAGGAAAAATGATAATATCTAATAATTAATATCTTGCTTTGCCATAGTGCCAGAAGTAGTATTAACAGTATTAACTGAACAACACTTAGAAACCCAAACTTTTGTGCACACTTTTTTAGCCTGGAGAAAAGAGAGAGTCCCAGTTCACACCCTGGTGTAGGCCAGAGGTGGAGTACAGACTCCACTTCAGCGATGCCCAGTTCCTCACTCAGCTCATCCACAGGAGTGAAACCCCAGTGTGGACACTCAGTAGACAACCAGATTGTAGGAGACTGTCTGGTTATCAAATAACTCTTTTGACCTGGAGCCAATAATGCCTTTGCATTTAGAATGTATGTTATGTGTGGCTAGTATGTCATAGTAACCATGAGGCCTGTAGAACACAGACTTCACTTAAATAATGTGAACTACTGAGTATTCAGCAGTTCATGAGATAGCCTGAACTGCAGTGCAGTTATAGGAAAACACTGCTTATTTAAAAACAACACACCGGTATAAGCATTTCTAAAGTTGTTCAGAAACAAAACTCTAAAATGCATTGAATGAGATCTAAGATGGCGAAAACCCTGGAGTTTGAATGGGAAAACTTCCACATGGGCTAATGCCAAGGTTTAAAAAAAACACATCACATAAACCCCCAATGTTTTCAAGGATTTTATGTGGTGATTTTCAAAAAGGGGCTCTCTTAGAGTGACAAATATGCCACCACTCAAAGAGTGGTCGCTGGCACCAACCCCATCAAAGATCAAATGAAGCAGGAGAGATCAGGGATACAAGCCCCAACTCTTCATACTGAAAGCAGCACTATGTGTTGCCTGGACTTACCTATGTCAGCCGAATGCTGGAACGGCTTTCTCTGTCAGAGAGAATAAACCCAAATGGAGGAGAGAGATACAAAGAATTAGTGAAGGGACAAGGCTTGGGAAAGAGATTTAACTCTACATCCATGTCCTCCACATCATGGTGGAAATTAAGTTTATCCTCCATGTTCCCTGCATGAGGCATTAGCATGTCAAATGCTGTAGCCAGGATATTCAGGCAACCATGGTCAATTCTCATTAAATGAGAATGCACATCACCAGAATAAGTGCTGTATATATGTATACACATACATATAGCTAAAGAAAACGTTGCAATACACCAACTGAATACAAAATACAATGTGGTAGCAATTAAATACGTGTAGCCTGCTATAAGCTGAAGGCGTTGAGAACCATGTAGTAACTGGCTCATCATTTTTTCAAGTTTATCGTTAATGTGCTCCAATTTCTGCAACAATATGCAGACCGGCGTTCACATATAACGGCAAGCCAGGGCAGAGCAGGCAGACCAAAATGTCCCAAGCGTATGCCACTTGTACCTTCATTGCATCCAGTTGCAGTAACCTTCGAGAACAAACGCAAACCATTCAAAGATGTAATTTGAACTATATTTAGCCAGCATAGAACGTTCTATTTCGAAAAACATACCTTGACATTCCTAAACCTGTTTTGTTGTTTCTGTATCCCATATGGCCTTTTTGCTCTGGGTGTTTGTTGCGAGGCGGGCTTCACTTCGGTGTCTTCCATTCTATAAGGAGTTAAGACACACTGTCAAAGGTCATACAACATTCGTGCTTGAGTGTGTTAATTATATACAGCCTACATACGTTTATATATACTAAGTCCATTCTAAATAGTTAGGATTGTGCTGTTTTAGCCCTGCACGGTAGACAATAGACGGACATGTTTGGTTTGGACTCATGACCAGCTATTCGCTAACGCTTCGCTAACGATGTTATGTAATTGTATGACCAAATAATTACATATTTCTGTGTTACACTTTAATAAGCAAACAGTGTAGAAAACGCCGAATTACCTGTATAGTGGGCGGCGATTATAAAACGACAATACTTGCTATCCGGAGGAAAAGGCAACGCTAGAAAAGCCCAATAAAAGTAGGACCACAAAAAGCTGCCGTGGCGTTTGCCTGTTAGCTACCTTAGCTCGTCCCCCTTTTGATATTTTGCTCTACATATATATTTTCTGCCAGATCACGTCATACAACTGACTGTAATCTATATTGATTATGTAGTTATTTAAATTGAATGAAAATATGCTGGTGCTGGCATTAAAAGGCACACTTTTCAAGGCTAACGGGAAGACGACTTTCGAGTGGGCTCGTTTTTATGCCAGTATTCATAAACATATTTTATCTGAGGAAAAATAAAAATAAAAGTATAGAGTGGGATTTAAATGACATGTTTTACATATATTAATTTCAAATGAAGACTGTGGTGATATGCCAAATAGCTATCCCCCAGGGCACGTCGTAACGTGTTTTCTGGCGGCCCCGGGTAACTAAACAGGGGCATACGTCGTTTTAGGACCCAAGTCGTCAACGCGAGCTTCATGTTTGCTGTTTTTGTGTGGCATGCTTGAAAGGTTTGGTATTTTATTCAAATACATTTGCACATTGGCATGCAATTGTCAATGCATGATACTCAACCGGTAAATATAAGATCACTTCTCAGTTAGCGCTATTATGGTTGCTTTTGTTTTGCTGCTTGTTCAGCTACAATTGAAATAAAGCTGTCGTATTCTTATTCTCACAACACAGAACAGTGTAGTGCGTATGCTCCGATTTTTTTTGGTTAAGGCCAGTGGTTAATATCGTTTCCTTTAAATTAGAGTGAATTCGTTCATTCCCTCATGTGTGCATCGGTCCCCTTATTTGCGACAGCGTATTGTAGACTACAGCTATGAAGTCCAAGAGGAAGAAGAGACAGGACGACTTCCAGAAAATCAAGCTAAAGGTGGGGAAGAAGAAGCCCAAAGCAGATAATGCCACCAATACCAACTTCCGCTCCAAGGGAATCCATCTGTCTGAACAGTTGAAAAGAGATAGTGGCCCCACCACACACAGACAGCTTGGCGTCAATGTAAGTGTTCCCGCATTTCCTTTGCTTGTCCACCTCTTTTCTTCTCTTCTCTTCTTTCTCTCATACCACAAAATGTATATCCTTATGCATTTAGGACCTGCTGTCCCAGCTCCACCATTACAATGCCAATGTGAAGCAGAGTGCCTTGCAGGGCTTGAGAGAGTTGCTGTTGAAGAATCCCCCGCTACTGGAGCAGCATCTCTCCCGCCTCCTCTCTGAGGTGGCGGCCGTTTTCACAGACAAGGATGCCAATGTTCGCATGGCGGCCACGCGTTTGCTCAGGTCAGAATCATAAGATGATTAGATTATTCCCAGAGGGGGAATAATCTAAAAAAATATTAGTTTTGGGGGGAAAACAATGTTTAACACAATTTCGCTATGAGAAGAACGTATGACGTGTATTGTCATTTCCAGGTTCCTTGCCCAGTGTGTGCCAGCAGAGAGAGCCGCTCCGTTTTTCCCCCTCCTTAGTGCCCACCTGTCCTGTGCCATGACGCACATTGAGACGGGCATCCAGGAGGACGCCCTGAAGGTCCTGGATGTATTGCTGGAACACTACCCTGCCCTGCTTGCATCACGGCCTACCGTCCTCCTCACAAACTTCCTGGAGCTGATTTCCCACCGACGCAGCAGCAGCAGCAGCAGCAGCAGTAGCGGAGGGAACAAGAAGCCCCAGGATACTAAGGAAAGGAGCTGGGCGCTGTCAGTCAACCCCAACAAAGCTGTGACTGGTCAGCAATGGCGGCTCACTGTGCTGTTCAGGTAAATGGCCTTCATTGGAAATGCATCATCTCTGATGATCAGATTACAATTGGACTGCTACGAATACACATGTGAATGCTTACTTAAAGGGGAACTTTGCAGATTTTCAACCAGCTTTGTATCATTTCAATGTGGATAGTATATGCAAATGAACAATGTTTACCTTTCCTCCATGTTGCCTGCACCCACATCTCCCCGCTACTTTTGTCCAACAATGATGACGCTGATGCTCTCTGTGTCTCTGGGGCGCAGCTCAGCACCTCAGAGACACAGAAAGCATCAGCAACAACTGCAGGCATTTTTCACACTACATCCCAAGTACTGACAGATGGAGATAAGGTTGAAAATCCTTTATTATCCTTTAATCCTTTAAGTCAGATTAATAACAGATCTCAAAGTCGACATTCACACCTAAAAAAAAAAAAGGATGGTGGTGTGGTCTGTGTAATTGCTGTCCAACACTGATGTAGTGTTTGTATGCACTTATCTGTATGTTAAACAAGAGAATCACACAGTAATCACTGACACATGTCTAAATTATCATTTGCAAGCAGTCCTGGACCTGTGGTCTGAAATACGCATACACACAGAAGTCCTAATTGGTCTTTCATGCTGTACTTGGTCTACCTGTGTTTCAGGCTGGGGCGTTTTCTTCAGGCAGTAGTAGAGGAGAGGCCGACGGAGGAGGGCGATATGTGCGTCCCAAGTGAAGGTGTATTTGGTTCAAACGACGAGGGAGGGCTGACCCCCCTGGATCTCAACTGGGAAGAGCTCACCTACAGCAGGACAGAGGTCAAGGTTTACGAGCATTCTGGAGCCAAGCCGACTCCCCATTCCACTTACAGGCTCCGGTATGTGTCCCCCTTTGCTTCATCAAGTGGAACATAAGTAATGCAGAATTCATCTTGGCAAAACATTCGTCAGGACAGGCATGTTTTTAAAACCACCACTAGCGATAGCAAATTCTGATTCATATTCCAGGCCATTAAACCCAAGATTGAATGGCATATATTAACCTCTGATTTATTAATGGTTGTTCAAGAACACTTATAGACACTTATACACACACATATAGCATTCACAACTACAGAAACGTAATTTTCATTCTTGTCAACCTTTTTCAAATGAGCGCTACTTGCTCTCTCTAATGCCCCCCTTCTGTGTCATTCTGCAGGCCAGAGGTGGAGCCTGGAGCCGGAGTAGGGGAGGGCCTGGGCTCCGCTGAAGCCGTTCAGAACTTTGCGGCCACCCTGGTGCCCCTGCTGCTGGAGGTCTGGGTAGAGGCCAGTGCCACTGACTCCACCTGGAACAGCAGCGAGGGTGCCCACCTACTCGCCCCGGACGCCATGTCCATCATGTTCCAGGTCCTCTCCATCCTACAGCTGCTGAGAAGACTGGCTCCACACAGGGAGCACCAGGACACACTGGTGAGGAAACACACACACACACACACACACACACACAGGCCCAATAGGCTTTGTTGTAGGAACCGTGTCTTGATGTTTGGAAGTAACAAACAAGGGTTTCTCTGTGTAGGATGCCTGGTTCCGCAGTGAATACCTGGAGAATTTTAAACAGCACTTCATGAAAAACT
>OMNS01049776.1:0-11951 GCA_900303225.1 Laemonema laureysi | reverse complement strand
GGGGGGGGGGGGGGGGTAGTCCGTTGCTGGTGTACAGATGACTTGTTGACCTAACCTCCGACACGCATTTAGCTCCACCCTGCCAAGGAAACCCATGATTTATAGCATCCGAAAACCGGCGCCACACATGTACGACCAACTCTCATTGTTGTGGTTTTCTGCAGTATTTGCACAATGCATAGTGTGTGGGTTTATACTGGCTTAATCAGTCTGCTTTCACCAATGCTGGGCTTTGACACTTCTGGATTGGACACTTTTTTTTTTTCTCACACACACGACTAGTAGTATTCGTATTCTAGCAAACATGAATATAATTCCCTTTATGTCTCGCAAGGAAGCATTATGTGCACTAGAAATGCAGTACAGTAGCTTGTCCAAGTCTAACGGGACGGAGGCAAAGATATCATTAAAAGGGCCATGGTTTGCATTAAAACATCTTGAAGTAAATCCTCTGCCTAGTCAGTACTGCATATTTTGGGATGGCGACAAGAGATGCTTTGAGTATGCTTCCAAGTACACTAATCTATGAAAAGCCCAAAAAAAATGTACTTTTGTTGACATTTCTGTTCCCAAATTTAGGAATAGGGGGGATAGGGTAGTAAAGAGGGGTCTTAAGAGTTCATCCCTGAGCAGTGTTGGGAATTACCAGTGGTAGCAAACAAACACAGATGAGAAATGAATACAGTAAAGCAACTTACTCTCTTGTTCCTGGAGGTTGTGGGCCAGGCAATGGTCTTCCAGCACTGCAAAGTCGCGACACACTGTAGAGAGAAAGAGAGAGAGATACCCAGAGTTTACCCAGAGTCATTCAGGACTAACTGAATGTGTGTGTTTGTAGACGGAGCCTGTAAACTGAATAAAACACACAACAAATAAACATGCAACAAAGTCGGCCCAGGATGTGTAAAACGGGGGTCTCCTCTACTCTCCGTGTAGACATGCATCTCTGGGTGAGTTTAAATGCCTACCAAACAACGGGCAATAGAAAATAAAATCATTGAAAACATTTCCCTTGTTGAACAAGAAGCATCAGCAGCACGCTGGTGTTTAAAGAAGCTGTATACCTTCTAAGTCCTAACACAATTCTACAGAGGCTGTTTCTTCTGTATAGTGTGGTAGGCCTACCTAATACCAAGTAGGTATTATGTTGGTGGACTCAAACCGAGACCCTTAGTTGGGTCTTTTTTGGTCTACTGAACCACCCAGATCAGTCTGGGACTACAAACGTCTTGGAAGATGAGTGGTTTCACCTTGCTGAACAACAACTGTCTGAATCACCAACGAAACTGACTGCATCTCTTTCCGTATTCAATTTCTTTTAAAGTATTAACACCTATGAATGCACTCACGGTGAAAAGACACAGACAAAAGAAAATAGATTCAAGTGCCAACCCCACACAGAAGTCACCATTAAACGCCTTCTACTGCTTTTATCCAGATTGACCAAAGGGAACAAACAATCTTGTTTGTTAGAATACCATTGTGCACCTGATTTTGAATTAAAAAATCTTCCCAAGGTTTACATTAAAATATTCTCTCACACACACACACACACACACACACACACACACACACACACACACACAGAGCTGCCTGTCCCAATCTCTGCTCTTCCTCTTACAGGGATTACTTTGTCCATATCCCTGATTAATAACCAGGAGAAGATGGCCACTGCACAGTAGATCATGCGTTAGCATGCATCAGAGAGACACCATTTAGCATTATTGACAAACACATATGTTTCCTTAGCTGAGCTCTATCTCCACGTGATACAGTAAGGGTCTCTGCTTCTATGAAACATCTTCAGAGAAGCAAGTTAAGCTTGACCATAGTGTGAGACAGGCACTGGCAGGCGGGCTAGACTGAACATGTTGGGTGAGCGGGTCATGACTTGAATCGACAGATGCACGGGAAGAGGCAGACCCCCACAGACAATCCACATTTAAGACTTGCATGGGATTTGATTAGCATTCTCCTTGTTTCAAACATGTCGAATCGCTTTATCCGACAAAGGATACAAAACAAAAGATACGACTTGATGCATGACTTAATAATCTGAGTGTTGGACAGTTTGTCCTTTAACAACAGAAAAATATACGTCATACTCAATAGCTAGTTGAACTTGTTAAAACAATCAGACCATTTGTACTCATTGCAATATCCGACCGAGTTATCGTAAGATATTGTAACACCACAGTAGTATATTCTATTATGATATCATGATTCTAGATTATATTATGCCCAAGTAATGTGTGCGATATTAGAGAGAATACGGTCCGATCAAAATACTACAGATATCACTGCTGTTGTAAACAATCACGCTAGCTTCATGTCAACAAAGGTATTATTACATTGTGTTTGAAAGAATGCATGGCATTAAATCGTGCTTTCTTCAGTTCCTACTCAAATCACGGTTTATTGTCCCGCTTTCTTGCAATGGTTATGATATTGATATTTAAAGAAACGCTAGCACTCACTGTTTGCTACGCGACACCGTAATCTCCATTACAATAAAGCAGGTGTCATTATTATGTTGACTATCAAATCAAAACATTACTGGCAACCAGTACAGCTAATACCTTCACATTTTCCCCGGCTAGTTTTACTAGTAATCTCACACCATTCCAGCCACAGGCGCGGTATAGACAGGTTACGGATACGAAACACCTGCCTTGTCCATGGTGTTACCTTATTATTTGCCGTTTTTGCTAATGTTAGCCAACTACACAACCGTGTACCACCACTAAAAGCATGTTCATTGAGTGATATTTATCTAATGAGCAAGTATTACCATCTTTTACTCCAGGCAGTTTTTTCTGGTCGATGCTAAATTCAGCCATGTTGTCAGCAATATGTCAGAAGCGTTTACGTTGAATTACACTTCCGCGTTCTTCCGAAGGTTACCGGACCCTGATTGATTGACCAGCCTCTGCTCATATACACGATGGATGTCTGAGTCTGAGAGAAGCTAGACAGCCCGTTGATGAGGTTCGATAAGGAACTCGTGTAACGTCGCTGGTAATAGTTAGCAATGCGGCTGCATTACTATGGCTAGCATATCAGGCTTTTCTGCGAGCATCCCTCCCACCACTGACTGACCCTCCCCTCTTCGTTGTCTCAGAAACTGCAGCCGGCTGCAGCTGCGGATTGTGAAAGCACGACAGGTCCCACCGTATGCGCCTACCGAGGACAGTGCAAATTGATCTTCATTGACACGCAAGCCTCTTTCAACCATGGACGATTTTACTGTCATGAAAAAAATATTGCTATTGCAATTGTGTGATTTATTTTGTGTGATTACATTTGTGCACACCTACCCAGCCTACACAGAACACACACACACGCGCAGACATAAGCACATTCTAATGTAATGGCTCCCTCTAGTGAAAGGTTTATAGAATTACAGACGTCTGCTGTCCCTGATAAGATACGCTGATGGATAAACTAATGATACTGTATTTAAACAAAACATAAATGCATGCCTTCCTATATTGAACGTATTGGGCATGCTGCTATGCTGCCTGAATATCCAAAGTGTCCAAAAGTAGGAGGGGGGTAAATAATCGGGTAAAATTTTTCCACCCCTTCCTAAGTTGTACAAGTTGTCCTTGAGCGACATAAAAAAAAGTTTTACTTAAATGGAATAAAATCAATCATTATATTGCTGTAACATGTGCATAGGACTACATGTCAGTTGTGTTTACTTGATATGTTGCAATTGTTTGAGAAGTCCTTGAGATGACTAACTTTTTGGAAGTTGTACGAGTTGTAAATGGGGAGGCTGTTAACAGTGTCGTCATACAAAGAAGGAATGGCTGATGCTTTTCCATTCATTCTTTTTGGCAGTTGCAAGTTCAAAGCTGTGGCCCCACGCCAACTTGAATGAGCTCCAGGCAACTCATTTCCCTAAAGCTGTAGAACAGTAGAAAAGAAAAATAATAACCCAAAAAGAAAAGTACAACATTAGTGTGAGCTGTAATCTTCTCTGTGCGTATCGTGATTTTGGCGAGGCGTAAGGTTGATACCATTTCGCCTCAAAGGATGGACATTTCATCAGCTCAAAAACAGTCCCCGCGCCAAGACTGCAAACCTAATCTCTGGCTATTGTGCCGTCCAGAAACAACTAAATACATTTACTTTCCGAGCACGGCCGCCATAGATTCTCCACTGTACCTATTTAAGGAACTAATTAATGTAAAAGAAAAATACTTGCAACTGCCAAGTACGTTGGATGGGGCCCCTCTCGTAAACAAGGCTGTGATTCATGGGGTCTACACTCTGTTTGATTTGCTCCTGTCACGGTGATGTAGGGTTACTGGCCTTGTCTACAGCGTCACATCATCATATTTCACCCGGACACTCCACGGTCCCCTCAAATTGGTTGCCTATTGACGGCACCAAACAGTGACTAGGTATTGATTTAGTATACCAGGGTCAGACTGGCCCCTCCTTCGAGGGCCCCCCAAACCCACCTCCACCCCACCCCAAGAAAGCATAAATACATTTTGTGGCAACGGACTCGATAGATATTGGACCGCCAGCCTCTTTCTTCACTTCAGAGTTCAGAGTGTGAGGAGTCACCTAGTTTGGACCATACACCGAGGCGTCATGGATAGAGTGACCTCTGCCAACTACTGCATAGGAGTGCTGGGCGTTCTGCTGCTGCAAGGGCTACTGTGTGTGGAGGGGAGGAACATTCTAATCCCCGGTGAGTGACCGTTGTCTTGGTGGTTTTCATTCAAAACTGAATCTAAGAAAAAATCAGGAAGATGCGTTTATGTGGTGCTGTTTTCTTTTTGCCTGCGTGTAAAACGTAGTTATCTGTTAAGCGACATGTTAGAGAATAACAGCAAGAGCATCCGGTTTAAGTGCTCCTTTAATCGAATGTGTTTCTTTTGTGCTTTTGTGTTGTTTATTGTGTTTTTAGGAAACAATATTTATTATCCAAAAGAAGACACAGATGCTCAAAGCAAGATCCTAGCACTATTACTGAATAAAAGCCTAGTGCCCATCGAAAGGAATGACATTTCAGGTGAGACATGAAGAACAAAAATGACATCTGTGATAGTATTCAATGATGTTCAATGATCAATTGATAATTAAATTAAGATTATGTTTTTTCATGTGTTTTTTAAATGTGCAGGTCTTGAGCTGGTGAATAAATTATCTCAACTAGAAAAGGTAAGAAGATTTAACGAAGTGACAACATCACAATATCTTTTTTTTTCTGCGCATCACATTTAAAGGGACAGTGCACATTAAAACAAGAGGAAAATACATAAATGGGATGATGACAAAAGGAGTCGACGCCTACTAATCAGTGTGTGACCTGTCCTTTTAGCTACAGGCTCTGAGAGAGGACCTGGATCTGCAGAGGAAGATCACAGCAGATGTTATGGCAGAGGTCAAATCCCTGCCAGGAAAAAGGGCAGAACGTAGGTGTCTCTTTTTTGCTCGATTACTCTCTCTGTTCTCTCTGTCTGCTGTTCTATCTCCTGCTCCCTCTCGCTGTCTATACCACTCTTGCCCACTCTCTCTGTCTTCTCTCTCTCTCTCTCTCTCGCTCTCGCTCTCTCTCGCTCTCTCTCGCTCTCGCTCTCCCTTTCTCTTGTACATTTTTTGTGTGACTTGTATTGTCATGAAATATTAGTTTTGTGTAAAACTACACGATAAATACAATGTTGCACATTTTTGTACTGAACCATTCCCTCAAACCATAGCGATTTCAAGGTTTTGGTTCACCTGCCATCCAAAAAGTTAAGTGTTGTTGTAATGTTGTCGTTGCTCACTGTGCCACAACTGGTGTCTCTGTCTCCATCTACAGCCTGTTTCTGGAAGTACTGCGTTTGAGGGCGACGGTGGAGATGAGGACCTCTGTGCCCAGGGACATACACCCAGGAGCTAAAGGACAGCGACTCTACAGGGGTGGGTGGAGAGACTGAGGAGACAGCCGCACTGGGGGGTTTCTTCACTCCTTTATCCGTTTCATTTGTTCAGTTAATTCAGGGTGCATTTTAGGGAACATGAACATGAAGAGAATTAAATAGGGGGACATTACCTCAGTAGTTATGAACCTGGTTGAGATGTCAAGCTGCAAAATATAACTCAGCCTTAAGACTCATGTTAACAATTAAAATAAATAAACATGGCAATAGGTATGACATATCACTACACTACTTCACTGTCTATCAATATTTAATAATTATTTAATAACCCTGGATCACAAGCAAGATTTGTTGATGGTTTGCTTTGTTCATAAAACATCTGTAAATAACACTATAGTGACTGGAACTACTTGAGTGTCAAATATGACTAATACTTGACCGATGAGACGACTATGGGGGCTTTATATGCCCCTTACCTTGTCGTTCTGTCACCCTCTTGTGGCATCATTGGATATTGCATTTTATTTTTTTGCACTTAAAGACACTTTCAAAGAGTTATGTAGGTAAATAGGCCTACCATCAACTTTGAGTAATAGCCTACTGTGTTTTATTCTATTAACTAAATAAACATTACTTGTGTGAATCTGTAGCGTGACTCTGAATTGCAATTTGTCAAATTCGACTGCAACTGAACAGAAATAGTAGGCCTAACTGAATTCTCTAAATAAACATGTTATACATGGTTTCAATCTATTGTATGTTTTTTTTTTACAGTTGTTCTTAACTAGATAGGGCCTACTTAATAATCAAATAATAAATTGCTGCCAACAGCACACTTTCCGGACCTAGAGACTCCAAATTGGGTGTCTAAACAATAGGCCTACCACAGCTGATAAGAGACTATCTCGCTCATACAGTAGGGAGGAGTGGTGGGCTTTATGGAAACACGAGCAATGACATATAGCTCAGAAATAGAGTGACAGGTGGGAACATAGAGTGCTGACTCAGACTCAGACATGCAAGTAAATGCGTACGTACACACCCAGGCAAACAGGCCTATAATCTAATAATATTGTTTAGCAATCACTAGAGTCTGTGTTATGATTCTAAACTGAGTCATGACATTTTTATTCTGTCTATTCTTTTCCTGGAATGTGATGCTTGTGTTTTTCATTAAATGTCATTTCTGACTGTAACAATGGTATTTTATCTCACAATTTCCTTTCTGTTGACGGGAGTTCAAGTTTCCACAAACTGTGGTCTATGCTCCCGGTCAAGATAAGTCAGAAGGAAATGAACATTCAACACACTCATACTGTGTTGGGGGACATTCCTAAAACAGGGTGTCGGAACAGTACCTCATACTGGGTGAGTCAAATTTGTCATTTTATGTCAATATTATTCCATATACATTACATTACATTACAGTCATTTAGCAGACGCTTTTATCCAAAGCGACTTACAATAAGTGCATTCAACATCGGTAGGCAAGACAACTAGTTACCATATAATTGTTATATTATTCCGTACCGTTCCAATATTTGAGGTAGGGTTTTTTATGACAATGAACAAAAAAACCTGACAGGAGTAAATATAGGCTATCAATTTTGATATTTACATACATTAAATAAATGCTGTCAACATCAAATATAGGTCAAACATAGGTCAAATATAATATATTTCTGGGAATCATTCATATAGACCTATACATATATATATATTATAACCCTAACCCTTATTTATATAGTTTTAAACAACAGTTATACATTACATTACTTCTACAGAATAAACAAAACAAATGGTAAATATTCATCAGTTTGTGCCTGTTTCATCATTTCAGCAGGCGTCATGCTGGGGATTGTTATCCTATTGGTCTGGCCACACTTGGCCCACAGCTGCCCTGGCATTTGTCGGTGTCATCTAGACGGGGCTGTCCAGTGCGTTGGTCTCAACATCATGGACGTACCCAAACAGTTGCCTCATCAAACGTCCCTGCTGCAGCTCAAACACACCAACATCAACGTCATCAACACGCAGAGCTTCCACAAACTGGACCTTATGGTGCGTTTCAGCCTGACCAACAGCCATCTCCACACCATCCATCCCCTGGCCTTTCACACCACCCCACAGCTCAAGTCTGTCAAACTGTCATTCAACGATCTCTCTACCTTCCCCGCCGAGGTGTTAAGACCGCTGGCCAGCCTTGAGCAGCTTCACCTTGACGTGAACAAATTTGAGACGATCTCTGTGGAAATGCTTGCGGGACTGACTAAACTGCAGGAGCTGGATCTGAACCGCAACAGAATCTCACATCTTGACGCGGGGGTTTTCAATACACTGAGCAACCTCACTTTCCTGAACCTCGGTGGGAACTCCATCACAAAACTCCCCCCCACGATCTTCCACTCGCTGTCTCGTCTGCGCCAGCTTTATCTCTACACCAACAAATTGGAGGTGCTGGACGCTGACATCTTCAGTCACCTTGATGAGCTTGCCGAGCTGAAAATCCACAACAACCGCATCGCCCACCTCGCACCCAAGACATTCTGGTCCTTGGGGAACCTCAAGACGCTCACTCTATCTGGCAACCAGCTCCAGGGGGTTCCAGAGAAGAGCTTCTACCACATGCCCAAATTAAGCTAACTCTATAAAAACCCGCTGTTGTCCCTCCCGGTGCTACTGATGGGTCACACACCTTTCATACAGGAGTTTTATTTGTATAACACCAACCTCACCACCGTCCCAGGGAACCTGTTCTCCAACATGACCGGCCTTCTGAAGCTTAACCTCCATCTGAACTTCCAGCTGCGGGAGTTACCGGTTTCACAACCTTCCCCGACTTGTAAACCTCTCACTTAAGTGCAATGACCTCTACATCCTACACCCAGATCTGTTATCTGGCCTAACGTCGCTGTCTGTGCTGTATCTAAGTGACAACCATCTTGGGACCTTACCCGATACCATCTTTCAGAATCTGAATGTGTCTACCATCGATCTAAATAATAATGATCTGAAGACCCTCCCGGGAGAGATTTTCCACTCCAATAGAGTGTTGGGGAAACTCTTTTTGAAAGGCAATCCATGGCACTGCGATTGCCAGATAAAAGGTATCGCTAACTGGCTACGAACAAATAAACAGGTGCTTCTTGATGGAGAGGATGTGATGTGTCATAGCCCCAAGTACCAATTGCTCCGTACACTTTGGTCCCTGGGCGAAAAGGACTTTTACGCCTGCAATCCTAACACAGTCAGTTACCTTCTTACGCAGAGAGAGAGTCTGACTGAAATATCGACCACTAGTCCATCTACGGCAGCGGCGACGTATCAACCAAGTACTCCACAGTTGACCACATTCTCATTGGCCGGCTCAACCCTTACCTCAATGGCTGTGCCTCCTACGACAACCACAACAGCAGCCACCGCCACCACCACCACCACCCCATCAACATCACCAGCTCCTCCCAGCACTCTGAGCAGTTCCATTGACCACGGGTCCTCTCCTTTCTATGCTAAGCTGGTGGTTGAGCAAGGGCCTGCATTTGTACACCACAACCACCACCAGGGCTGGGTCTATGTGTGGACTCTTCCTTTGGATGCAGCCCTTGTTGGGTTCCTCATGACAAGCCACATCCTGCTGGTGACCACAGGGGCACTGCTAATGGTTGCTGCCATGTGCAGCATGTACCGCTTGGACAAGGCCATGCAAGAGCTAAGGGTGGAGAGTAAAGATGGCTGACATGCACTGTAAATAATGATTCCCAGTAAACATGCACGCCCTCTTCTAAAGGTGACACTCAGTGAACAGTGTGAAGAAATGTGTCTAAAAGGTACTAGTTAAGGTAACTATTTCGGCTTGTGTCGCTTATATGCATACATATAAGCTTAAGTAATGTTTAGCCTTTATTTATGCTTGGTTTCTTTATTTTCCCTAGAAATTAATTGAAACAAATAACCTGCCATTCAACATATATAATAATACATGATAATAATAATGGTCTCATCATGTTTAAGCACATCATATTTATCATAATATTGTGATACTGGATAATGGATGCTCTTTACAAATTAATCATCTAAAAGACAACTGAGCAGTGAAATCCATAAAACAGGAAGCCCAAAAGTTGAAAAAATAATGTAACTGCTTAAAACAGAATGCTGGATAGAGATCGCTTATTTCGTCTTGCCAAACAGTGTCCCTGTAATTTCCTGAAACCTTCCTGCCCAAAGAAAACCACAACAATGTGTATATAGTCCATTTAAAAGGAACAAACATCACTCGAAACATATTTAGAAATCTGAATCTGTGCGTCTGTATTGTATTTGATTGCTGGAGTCGCAAAACAGTCAACAAATGTTTTTTGAAAAGATAAATAAAAACTTCATGGCTACAACGAAGGAAATAATATCTCATATCTTAATATTTGTAGGCAGATGCATACACAATACAGTACATCCTACCAAAATACGTCTATGCAATTAGAGATCCTATTTTTCTGCTTTTATCATAGAAGTGTGAACACTGAGGCACACACACACGCGCAAAGGCACGCATGCACGCACGCACACACACACACACACACACACACACACACACACAATTGATGAAAAGTGACTAACAAACCGTAAACAAAACACAATGAACTGGTGAATGGTACCCAGGTTCATCACTATGGCAACGAGTAATGAATAAACCTTTTCAGCACTCTAATCACACACAACAGTGGGCAGCAATTGTGATTTGTAAGAAATGGGAACACGATAGTGTGAGCGAGTTGCCGGAAACAGCACATGGGGAGGAAGAGAGCAAGGGATTGCTACATAGAGAATCCTCCTGAAAGCTCTATTAGGTCCTGTTCAACCATTTACACAAATGTAAACACTAAAGGGTTTGAGATGATTCCTTTTTTATGATGTTTGATGTCATTTTGATGATGTAAGCAAGAGAGAACACAGTGTGCTCAACTACATTTTGTGCCTGTGTCATCCACTGCAAAGTTTTACATAGAGTGCATAAAGGGGTGGGGGTTTGGGTGGGTGGTAAAATATGTAACATACATTTAAAAAAACAAAGGGTTTACATTTTTTCACTTCCAAGCATCCAATACTGTCAGTAGTATAATACAACCTGCAGGCCAACATCTATGCAACTGCTGAGCACACTCTAGAAACACCATCCTCCTAATCCCATAAAATTCTGCTGACCTCAACAAACTATTTCCAAGTAACCAACACCCAACTAATGCTACATCTGCTACTTATTGGGTCCGGCATGTAGCAGATGTTTTCATCCAAAGCGACTTAGTAGCAAATTATTTTGAGGTACATGTCATTCATGAGCAGATGAGGGCTAGGGTTGTTGACGAGGGTTGCTGTAGACATGAGCCAGCTCACATATGAGAAATTAGGCTGCTTCACATAGAGGATGTTTCCAAACATTTCATCTGCTGTATACCGCTGTATACCGCTTGCAACAGATGCTAACTTGCATCTCCTGCAGCCACACCCTTGGCATGGTTTTGAATATCACGCTACACAACTGGAGCAGATTTTATATCTTCTTTATCAGAAAGGGAACAGCTACAATCATATACATGTGTAATCTGACAATACATTGCAAAGTATATTTGGAATTATTCTTTGTTCATTTTTTTTGTTTGTGTACCGAAAAAAAGTTGTTCCAAATGGCATAGCTGTCAGCTACTCTGAGCACTAATACAATATATACATATTATACAATGTGTATCACTGCGTAATACAATAACTGCATAATAACACCATAATGTATATAACAGTGAATAACTGTTGTGCAGTCAAGGTTTTGGTGGCAAAGCCTATGTATAAATACGTTAACTCCACCCTCACTATCTTTACCTCAAGTAAAGAGGGGGTTGGTCTCGTGAAATGCTCTGAACGACATATGGATGTACTTACAGGAATAAGCAGCTAGGCTAAGGCTGCTTTTTGTCACTTTCTCTGGTTTCGTTTCAGGCTAAAATCAGACAAGGGCTTTCTGTTTTTCTCAAGCTATATACAACATTGAAGACGGTTCGATAATGTCGCATTTCT
>OMNS01049774.1:0-12718 GCA_900303225.1 Laemonema laureysi | reverse complement strand
TTGGGGCTAGGGGGTGTGTGTGTGTGTCAGTGTGTTTTGGGGGTGGTGTAGCAAAGCTGAAACACAAGCTGGATGCTGGAGTGGACATGGATGCTGATGCAGACTGTGTAGGGCTGGCGATGAGGACAAAATATAATATCAAATATATTTTTTACCAAATACTTCGATATTGATATTGCGACAAGATTGTAGGGATTGGTGCTTTCATAAAGTTCATGTCATGTAATATCGATATATTGCCCAGCCTTCAGACAAGTGCATTTCTTCTGTCCCGTAAGCAACACATTTTCCTTGATGGCCGGCGAAAGTGTGTTGGGTATTTTTCATCCAAAACGAATGTGGCAGGGTTCATACACATTTTGACCAGCTGATTGCCATGACTTTTCAATGACTTTAAATCAAATTTCCATGACCAAGCATTTTGTGACTTATTTTGTGAAGAAAAAGTGAGGATAGGCGGGCGTTTCATAGCACTGACACTTATCACTAAGAGCTTTAGTAGGTACAAGCGTCCAGCCAGTGCACACATTGCTTTCCCTTTTGCAGTGCACAGTGTAACAAAACGTTGAGTTGGCAACTCACTCATTGACCATAAAACAACATTTGCTTAACATTAAGTGCTTACACACACACACACAGAGACACACACACACACACACTCCTGTCCCCTTGAGAGGCTAGTGAGAGAGAACAGTTGGCGAGAATCTGACCAAGTTGTAATGGTTAAAAAAAAGTGGTTTCTTCTTGCGTCTTACTGTCCATGGGACCTTAGCTGAACAGTCACTTGTTAGCTTAGCGTTTCATTCGCATCTATCTGTTTTTCAACCTCCAGCAGAGATGCCTTCTTCTCTTTTGCAGTTCGGCGGAGGCTGTCGTATTTGGTGATGGAGGTCAGTTTTCTGGTAGCATGATCAGCATGTTCATCTGCTGATTTGTGAAGTGCGCCAATATCAGCCTCCATTCTTCATTCTTCTGCTTCGACTAAATTAGGGTTCAGGTGGTCCTCAAATAACATTACATACACTTTGCTTTGACACATTGGACAATGTGAGACTCTTGAAGTGGGCAGCCAAGCCTGAGCGAACAGAGACACACGCATTTGTGTTTGCCACAAGCAAATTGCGCTGCAATCCGGCTATCAGGGGAACATTCGTCAAAACGAGCAGGCTGGCATCTTCGGACAATTGAAACGAATTATGCGCATTGCCCACCTTCAGTGGCCACTCTATCGCCACAGTTAGGACCTCGTTTTTCGTTACATCATCGGTTATCGACGCCTGCTTGGTAGCCGAAGAGAGAGACACGGCCTGGAAATTTTGACAATTTGGACTTTTCCAGGTTTATCATGACCGTACGAACCCACATTTGCATGTCCATGCTGGCAGTTGAAACATTTTAACCAATAATATGATGACACGTTGCAGACACCACTTAAGGCTAAAAAAGGCTGCAAAACACAAAAGTAATCAGAATGTCATTCCATGGCCAAATGGAATGGAAAATTATTCTAATTATCCACCCCCAAAAAAAGGGATCATTAAGACATTATTGTACCTCAGCCAGAAGTCATGTTGCATATATTTTTAAGCATATCAGTGTGGTGTCTTGATTCTGATCATTCATGAACCACCTGAGGGGTGACAACTTTTCAACAATGCCCTTCTCTCCTCTTCTGCCAAATTGGCAGTGTTCTGCCAAATAGCTTTGTGGCAATTTGAAAACGTACACACACAATTATGAAAAAGGGCATTTATACTTTCTAAATATGAGATAAGCCTGTTACTTCTTTCTCTAGTGGCACACATCTGATCTCTTGATAGATGCTGGTGGTGCTCATCAAACACACAAGCATGGAGCTAACAGGAGCAAGGCTGGTTATTAAAAATGGCTTACTGGGGCTCTGGCGTGTGTCTGGAAGCCTCCTAATAGCGTAATTACGCTTGTGATGGAATGCTAATTTGATGACACTATCGCAGTGGGGGCAGGGGGAGTGGATTTTACTGGCTAAGAGCAAAGCCCTGGCAGCAGTGATGACTGGCTGGCCAAGGACAACAGGGAAGGGGATAGTGAATTTAGGCAAGCAGTTAATGTGCAAGAACATACAGAACAGAACTGTGGAGGTCTGTGGTATGGCGGCATCTGTGGAAGCCTTGCATGGAGAACCTTTTACAAAACAAGCTGCTGTAAAGCAGAGACCGCCCCGGACATCTGGATCCAACCCGCCCAACCATCTGGACCTGCAGGGATGAGCCACTTCCTAAAGGCTTCACCGAGCCAACAAGTGCATTTTGCTTTGTTTATTTCATGCTCAGTTCAACTCTCTCTCTCTCAACTTTGATTCATATTTATTTGATTTGACTCTGCCTGGCTGACAGATTGTGTTCATTGTGGCATTGCAATCATTTTCTAGATTGATCCACATGTTTGCTATTTTTTGGATGGGATGTGTCATAATGTATGCTATCAGCTTAGCTTAGCAAGTTTGCCTTTCTCTGACTTAAATATTTGTCACTCTGGCTTATTCAGGTACAAATCTGTCTATTTATTCCCATCAGGCTTAAGTGACTCTAGTCATGCTCAACTGCATCAGACTTTCAGCTGATTGAAACTGCTTAAAAATACATATTTTTCAGTAATGCCTTCAAAGTCCTGATACATTGGATGTAGTGTTCAGGGTGATGTGCATGGTGCCGTATTGGGCCTTAAAAAACGCTGCCTAGAGTGCATTTTGTGCTGAATTTCTTTAAAAAGGCAGATCTTGTGACACATGATTTTGTTTCCATAACAACGTTGCTCAGTTCGATAAATTGTAGCGGTATCGTTAGCAATATTTTAGCCTTGTATTTTGCCAAATACATTTGCCTATATCGCCACGGCCATGTCGAATTAACCTTTCCACCGGTAACGAGAACAGTAGCGTCAGTAACAACATCTTCATCTTGAATGTTGTTCTTGTTGTTGTCAATGCCGCCATCCATGCACCTGCTACGTAACCCCACCTCTTCTTCGTCATGTCAGCTGATAAAAAGTGGCCCACGCCATATGTGCGTTACTCAAAAAAGTTAAACTATCCTAACTTTTGAAAGCGCTCCACTTGACCAAAAAAGAAACGCGTTGACCAGCACTTTTTAAAAGCGGCCACCCATAGGTTTTAAAGGAGGACAGTGTGAACACGCCCTTTACTCATCCAAAGCCACACATGTGAAGAATGTTAACACGTTAGGTCTGCTAGTTTTTCCCCTGTGCAGCTTTGTGCACCTTGGAGGTGTCCAGGAGTCTAGCAGCTCTAGCAGGGAGTCATCCGGCTGGGGTCTGATCTCTGCAGACATCCTAATAGCAGTCCTGCTTTAGCAGGAAACAAAGAGTCATTTGGGCTGACACACACTGAGCACCAAGGTGGAATTTAAACACCAGCCACTTTTTCTTCTCCTCCACTGTTCCAATGTAACTCGACTGCCCCCTATATCTACAATAGCTGCTCTTTCTTTGTATTGTCTTCACTCCCAGATAACCATTCCATCTTTCTGCTACCTACCTACACCTACCTACTCAACACACACTCTGTCACACACTCCCCCCCTTCCTCACAAATACACACACACACACACACACACACACCTACCCACTCGCAAGCACACCCAGCGGTGACCCACCATTCCAGGGGTGTTGAAATGACAGCAGAAGAGGTGATGACATTTGGATTTGGTGACAATGGGAGAAGAAACATGTTATTGATGGTGTTGTTCTGTCTTCCTAGGGGGCATTCCCGTGGCAGGTCTCATCATTTCTGTTTTTTGCGGGAACAAAGGTAGCACAGTCATATTGGAGTATAAAGAGAGAAAGATGTTATTTTCCCCGGCATTTGAATTGATCACCTCTCTCTCCTTCCTCCTCTCCCATCCCCACCCTGCTCCCCTCCCGGGGTGTTGTCCTGGCTCCCAGATTATCTTGTCCTGTAATTGGACCGGCGGGGGCAGGGCTTCATATTAGCTGCTCAAGGGTCACGGTGTCAACATCAACAGGGTTCGCCAGTGGTGGCGGCATAGCGTTGCAGATTGCTATTCTAACCCTGAGGCCAAGGCTTCAAATGTTTGCCGTTCTTTCCGTGAGATCCCATCTCCCCGCACTCACGCAGAGTCCATTTCAGACAGCCATCGCGCTGCTGTGACCCACTCTTATTTGGAATCGTTTTATATCTTTTGTATCAACCGATGGTGAGGAGGACGTCAACAAATATTTATATTTCCTAACCATATGTGGATGTTGTAGCACTCCATGGAGACCTGACTTGAATGTGCCCCGATTCCCAGCTGTGGTGGTTTGAAGTTGTGGTGAATGGAAGGGGGTTTAGGGTTAGGGGCCTTTAGGAAATTATAGTCGAGGAAGCTATGCCAAGTGGGAACTCACACATCATCCCTGGAGAGTTTGAATGTTTGTGCTGTGTCTGGAGTGGACGCCACATGCTCACCTTCTCCCGCTGTAACGAAACACTCCCAACAGCCTCAGTGCATGTACATCACAAGTACCATAATCTCCATACAAAGGCTGGTTTGACCGGCTGGAGTGTTACTAACACACAAGACCACATGTGTGAGTTGCTGCCAGCGAAAGATTAAGATCCATCTCCACTACTACGTCGTCATGGTACCCAACGAGTTGTGTAAAACATGACTTATATTGCTTGTCTGATGGTCTGGTTAATCTCGATATCTATTATATAATAAGTATTCAGGACTCAAGACTGCTACCAAAATGGTCGCATTTGCAACTATTTATTATGTGGATCACATTGGTGCCAATAAAATAAAAATTAAATCTGCTGATCAGCGTTCTCCCCAAACAAAGTAATAGTGGCTCTGCGCCACCATGTAACATTTAAAAATGGGGCTAAGTTGATGTTGTCGTTGTTTTCCATTTTTCTTTTTTAAACGGTTCAATTGGTTAAAACACATGTTTTATTGGACTAACACTTCAAAAAGCAAAACTACAACGTCACGAGTAAGTGCCGTGTGGAGGAAATCAGTGGCTTTCGGATCCACTTTTGGTCAGAGTCCGACTCCGGTTATGGCAGAGATTCGATGTAAAGCGGGTTGCACACCAGACGAGCCACGGAGCGCCGCGCCAGGCAGCGTCACACGTCAGAAGGTTCCATTTAGGTCTTGTTCTGTGTGTACTATGATGGGTGGTAATGGATGGCGCTGCAGTGAGCGCCAAGGATTTTGCTGGAAGTTTTAGTGCAGCTGTATGGCAGGGCCGGTGTGAATGCTCTCATCGGAAACACAATCCACTTCCAATTAATTCCAACTTCCAGTTCCAATTAAGATACACAGCTTTGCATGTATGGGGGTAGAAAAGAAAAAGACCACTCATGCAATAAAAACATTCTATTTTTCATTTTATTTTTTAATTTATTGCAAGTGAGTTCATGTACACAGATGGATGCACATGACAGGATATGCCAATACTGCGACAAAGCAGCGAAAAACGTTTTTGTTAGGGTGCCACCAAATGAAAAAGTTAGCGGCACCAGTGCTAACCAGTACAACATGTTAGTCTTGAGTTATACTTAAGGTATTATGAAAACCATGTACATATGTACTAACTCTTATTCCAATCTTTGCATGGTAGCACACATCAAATATTCTTCTTTTGTTATGATTGCTTAAGCCCTATTTCTGAAACAAGGCTCATTTTGTCGAAACACTACACACAATTCACACAACCACACACACAATTAGCAGCTCAGATCCTTTGCAAAATGAAACACTTCACAAAACACACACACACACGTACATTGTGATGTTACCACTACGTTGGCCCGGGACGTTCAAAATAGCCCTGTGGACAATGATGTTTCTCCCTCGTCTTCTTAGCTCTGTCAGGTTAAACCCAGCTTCAGCTGTAAATATAAATTAATGAAGGATTGCATCATCATCCATTTGCAAAATAAAAAAAGACAACATTGTGTAGTTCAATATAAGCCTACTTTAAATGTATGTGTAAAGAGGTTGCGTGTGCAGTGCACAATACTGAAGTGTACATTACTTACCTGGTGTTTTTTTACTCGGTAGAGTTGTTTCATCTGTATGTGATGTTTCTTAAGGATTCACCCTAGTGCTGATAGAGGCCTGATGGACATTATTGATAACTGTGCTGTCATCGAGGATGTTTGTTTTCTGAGGCGTATCGCATTATTGGCCAAAGCCAATGTTTACAATAGCTCTTGTTCCTCTGAGAATATGGGGCCCGTTCCTCCTTGACGACCAATCTAAACACATGTAAAATGTCCCAGGACAGCATACAAGGCATTGTTTCAAACATGGAATGCAGTGAATGAGTTCCAAACAGTACTGATGTAGTGCATATAGGCTACATTGTACTGATTTAGACAGTACAGCATGGTCAACCAATGTTGTATGGTCCTCATCTTCTTTGTCCACGTCTCCCTCCAGGTCTACCTCTGCCTCTTCCTCTTCTTACCCCTCTTCCTCCACAGGGCTCCCCCTGTTCCTCCTCACGCTCCCTCTTCCTCCTACTGCAACTTCCATGTTTTGTTGAAGACAGGTAGACACTCACCTGTTGCGTTTTTATAGTGCTTACGCCTGATTGGTGAGTTTGCAATTAAGAACCTGTAGTGCTGTGTACACCTGACGGCCGCGTTTGATCAATGGGTGTGGTATTGTGCTAATGTAGAGAAGTGTGTTTAGTGTTTTGCAAAACACAGTGTGTCGTGTTTTTCAAAAAGTGAGGTTGAGAATGTGCTTATAGTATAGGTCAGGTTTCACAAACTGTTATTTTTCATTTTAGTGTGTAAGCATTCAGAAAAAAAAAAAGTAAAGTGATGGACAACAGAAATCATCGTCATGTACTTATCAAGGTGTGCATTGTGCTTCAGAAAAATTGTTCCATGAAATTCGTTGCAATCTCACAAGTTTATCGATTTCCTTCTTCTTCTGGGTTACATAGCCTAGCGGGTGGCCAATTAGCGTACACTCACGTGGCCAAGCCAGGCCACTCACATTAAGACGACGATGCAGCTGAATGAAACTGAAATGTTTTATGTTAGACAAGGTTAGGCTTAATTGTGTAATGTTTTTTTTTACACTTTTGAGTGATAGTTGTTTCAGCTTTGAAGTGATTCCAGTGGTAGAGAGATGAAAACAGCTTCTGAAACATTCTTAAGAGGCAGGTGTGAAGAGGTTTTTTGAATAGGGTTTGAATAAAAGCACTTTAGAACAACTCCAATTCAAAGGCTTAAGGCCTTTTAGACTTCTTGACCAACTCCCATCCTTGTAATGGAAACGGAAGCGGTCTGTGTGCAACATAATGCGGTTTCAACCGGTTATGCTGGGGGGAGATTCTGATTGACAGGCTGCTAGGTCTGTATTGGAAGAATTCCGGGGCAAATCTGTCTCATCCCCAATTAAGTCATTTCCCTCATTAAACCTGCCGTGTGCTGCAATACGTCTTATGTATGGAAGCCGTCAAATGCAACACAAAAAAATTCAATTAAAATTAATAAAAGAAAAAGTTGGAATCTGGAATTAGGCCTACATGATGAATTCATTATAAAAATTGTTACAGCAACTTTTTAGTCATTCATGGAGGAATTTATTATGGTAAAACAGCACAATTCCTTACGTGGCTGAAGTGGATCTCCTTTAGGGTCATCAACATACAGAAGCCCCCTCAGACAGTCCGGTGAAAAACTCTGGATCATAGACATCATATGGTCTGGATCAACCCGTATCCCTTATAGTCAAACACCCTATAGGCGTGTCCATTGTCAGTGAGGCTCATAGATTGTATGCGGGGGCTTTGTGGTTGTATGTCTCCTTCTGCCAAGCAGAGGCAGACGTGATCTGTAACATGTATCGGCCTATCGCTCGGCCTTTATAGTGCCTTCATTGAGTACAGCCTTTGCTGAGCTGAACAATATATTATTTTTTTTTAAAACACCAAAAGGATATATAATCAGCAGGTCTTTGTAGATGTGTGGTTATAGCAAGAAGAAAGAAGGATGTGGATGAGTTGCACGCTAATCAAATCATCTCACGCACACACACGCTAATTCTAATTGTGTCGTCCTATTTACTATTTGCCTTCCATGCACCGAGTGCGTCACACACATCCATGTAGGTCTTCCCTCGAAGCCTTCCTAGCCTAACGAATCAAGCAGCTGAGAACCACTCTGCGTGTGTGGCGCTGCAGTGTGTGTCTGACACAACAACACATACTTTATTATTAGACATTTAGCCTGTCGTAAAACTTGCATTGATCGGTTTAAGAGACATTTAATATATTTGGTTTGTTTCAGACAGACGGAAAACACACTCATTCTTCTTCTTGATTCTGTTTGACGTTCACTATTCACCCTTTTTTGCTTCCTAAGCTCGATTACTCATTGAGAGCTGATTTATTTCAGATTTGTCTTGTTTTAAAGAGTACACATTGGATGTTTCACACACATTTCCCAGAGTGTCGCACAATGTCCTTGATATTAGGAAAAAAAACACGCTGAATATCAATAGGCCCTATCATCTAATAGTGTGAAATATTGTCCAGTCTTTAGAACAAGACTAAGCTGAAAGAAATCTGGCCTTTTACAACAAGCTATTTTGTTTTGCAAGCAAATAGCGTCGAACCAAAATCACTGCAGTGCGTTTCCAACTGTGTCTGTAGAAATGAAGTCCAGAAAAATAAAGCCCCCGCATACAAGCTATGAGCCTCACTGGCGATCCACACGTCCATAGCCGTTTGACTATGAGGGATATGGGATGATCCAGACCATGTGATTTTTATGAGGTTTTTCACCTTACCTCTTGAATCTCACCGATAATTAATTCCTCTGTGAGTTTATTCATTTAAAAAAAAACTGTGAAAAGTCGTTTGAATGACATTGTGAGACTTTTTGTAATCAATTCATCATGTAGGCCTGCTTAGAAAATGTCCAGCTTTGTTTTTTATGTTGCCTTTCAGGGCTTCCATAGTTATATACTACATTTGATTTCGTTTTTTTTTCAAAGGGTGTTCCCAATTTGACTTATTTCTCTGTTCAGTTTTAAGCACTGATGTAAGAACATAGAAAAAGTATGTCACATTTGCTCTTTGCTCATGTGTGGAACAAGATACCTAATAGTTCTGTACTACTGTAAATGCAACTGGCTGATGCAACAAAATGAAGAATGAAAATGAAAGATGTGTTGAGATATTTACCAGAAAAAATTGTCCATGTTGCTCAGAAAATCATGTATTATTCTTTAAATGTTTCCGGTCACATAGCACAATGAACAATTCCATGTTTTTACGCTAATGAGACAAGATTTGGTATTTTTTTCCCAGAAGGAGAAGATGGATCCAACCTTCTATTTGTCACGCATAGTTCTTGTTTTTCTGATTTTGTTTTTTTTGCCTCGTTTTCCTTCTCCTCAGTATGCACGGTAAAAGTTGTCCTCTGTCTCTCTCCCTGTGTGTTGGCCCCTAGTCTCCTGGGCGGTGCTGATCCCTCGCCTGGACCTGGTCATCTCCCTGGTGGGCGCTGTGAGCAGCAGTGCCCTGGCACTCATCTTCCCGCCGCTCATAGAGCTCATCACGTATTCGGACCGGCGACAGGTGTCCCCCGCCGTGCTGGCCAAGAACCTGCTCATCGCCCTGGTGGGCTTCGTGGGCTTCCTGACCGGCACCTATGTCACCATGGCTGAGATCATATCCCCCAGCGGTGGCGCGGTGGTTGCCGGGGAGGAGGAGCAGGCGGCGGTCGCCCTGACGGCCGTCACACAGGCGTTCAATGTGACGGATGGCGTCCGGTGACCACGGTGATCGCAACTCTACTTCTGGGGGTCCCCCGTAGCGAGGATGGTCCATGGGGGTTGTGAAGCCCCCCCAACCCAACCCTTCTCTTTGATGCCCACCTCCTCACTACAAACCCCCCATGACTCTGCTCCACTCTACTCCGGCTTCTCTGCAGTGCACTCCAGCCATGCAGCACTAGTATTCAAGCAAGTCCTTCCCACAGCCAGGTACGCCCCCGACCCCCAACCACACAACAAGGCTTCGAACAAGCAGGCATTCCTTCCGGGTCCTGGTTTAAGATTGACCGTGAGGCTTTGGTCCGGAGCCCGGTCCCATGAGATTATTGAAGAGGGAGACTTGGGCGTTCATATAGACCGGGGTAATGAGGCGACCACCGGTGGCAATCATAGGAAGAAGTCATTCGCTTTGGACCAAAGCATCCGCAAAACAAACAACTGTACACGTGAATCTGCATAAGAGTAATGTACAAATACCATGATGAAGAGATTATTTTTTATTATAAGATGCAGAACACAAACAAGGATGAATTAACACACACACACACACAACTAGACACAAACACATGGGCAATACTAATATACAGTGTTATAGAGCATAAACATATTGGTCAGGACATTTGCATGCATAGCTTGTAGTAGTAGATGTGTGACCTGGTGGTACATTTTCCAAAGCCTCTTTTAAGCCAATCCAATACCCCAATTATGATATGGAAGGGGAGAACATTATTCAGATGCCAAGTCTTGGTAATTTAATTCCTATATGAAGGTTTTGAATAAATTTCATATATTCATATATATTTTCAAATCACAAACGGGGAAACCATTTTCAAAATCACAATTCAAGTGGACATATTTTCATTGCAACACAATCTTTTCCCCACCAAAGCATTGTCAACTCCCGGCTGTTTGCGTGTGGGACAATGTACACTCAACCATATCTTCCTGTTTTGCTTTGTTAGATTTAGGTGACATTTGAGGCCTGTGCATAATGTCAATTATTTTCTCTCATATTAACTTTTCCCCCTTAACCACAAACCACACTCATCGTAGCTTGCTTATTTAAAAACAAAAACAAAAACAAAAAAACGTGCATTGGCAAAAAAAAACACATGCAAAACTAAAACCTAGCCACAGTCTAACAGCTGCTCTCAGAAGGATGAGTGTGTTGTGTGTTGACATTGTTACAGATGCGCTGATGTGTGCTTTTGTTTGCGTTTCCATCACAGAAACAGGTGATGGAGCAGGTGCACAGTGCAAAGGAAATTGGATTGTAAAAGGAGTGTAAATTCATCCAATAACTGATAAACAGATCAGTTATTGGATGCAGTCCATGAGTTGAGCATTTTCCCGCTGCGCAAATTCATTCCAATGACTCACTAGGTTAAGTGTGCTGTAGGTTAAGTGTACTGTAGGCTGGGAAAAAAACATCTTTAAGGGCCTGAAAATGAGCTGGTTGCCGAGGAGAGGTAGTGAAGCTGTGTCTGGGGATACCACTCGAGAGGAAGTGCTTGAGAAAACCCGTCAAGACTTGGCATTTTAAAAGGGAATTGATTTATTCAACTTGACTCGATTCATCCATAAATCCGTGTTCATAAGGTACTATTTTTTGTATTTTCCAAAAAAAGAACATGCATGGCGATTTTATGCCGGCCAGCGGTCCGAGTGTTCAATGCTGGACCTCTGAGAGTCAGTGGCTAAGCAACAATCGAGTCAACTAGGCTTCAAAGAGAGTCTTCACTCCCCACTCGTCATATTTGTGCAATAATAGTGACAAAGCGATGGTATTTTCTCCTTCCATGCATCTCACTGCTATTCGATAGGGTGCTGTGCACGCTAGAGTGCTCCAGCACCACCGCTGCTCTGAAGTGCAGTCAGTCCGTATGCATACGTTTGGCTCAGCGCTTCAGTGTGGCCGATACGAAGATGCAATTTTCATTCATTTCATTTCATTTTTTGTATTCATCCAGCAATAAATCAATCCGATATTCGTCATCAGTAGTTTCATTGACCTTTGTGTGACAACCCCCCCACTCCCAGATGATAATGTCTTCCTTTGTTTGCACTGAATTCTTAACCTAAGCGTTGGTGTCAGTGTTGAGCTCACAAACCATGGCTTGGTTTACTAAGGAGAGTTGAGCAAAGCTTGATGAATGCAAACAACGAGGTATGATGTTAATTTGAAGGTAATCTGAGATCCAGCCTAGTGTTAATGACACTCCTCTCATAGTTTTGCTGTGTAAAGATGTGTATTAACTATTTCATTTGCACATTGTGTTTTTTTTCCCCCTTTGACACAAATTATGTAATATGTTTCTCTCCTGCTAATTTATTTGACTTTATTGATGTGTGTGTGTGTGTGTGTTGTGCCTTAAGGTTTACACATTTCTGAAGAAGTTATGGGTAAAGTAACATGTCAAATTCATGAGTTGATATGTACAGCACTGTATCACATGATTACCTTCATAAGGACAGGTTACTGCTTCACTGTGGTGAAAATGGTTGGAATATCTCATGGACAAAAGTTGGACACACCAAGATCATTCCTCTGCTTGCCAGAAGGCACTGAATGATTCATCTGAATGACAGCCATTGGTAAAACATTTCTATCTGTCTGCAGGCAAACCCCAGCTTCAAGTTCCAGTGTCTCTTATTGTCTAATCACATACAAGTGTGTATCATTCCCTGCGAACAAGTCACATGACAACTGTTGTTATGTAATACATTATTTAACTAAGCTAGCTAAGTATTTTGTTATTAGGATCTTAAGTTAATTAATAAAAAAAAGGATATTACTGAAAGACACAATGTGGATTGTATTTGTGTGCAACTTTTTCTTGAAAAATAGGATGGGGGTTGTGTTTGTATATATATATATATATATATGCATATATATATATATATAAACT
>OMNS01049773.1:0-13068 GCA_900303225.1 Laemonema laureysi | reverse complement strand
GAAGAAACCTCGAGATGGGGTTCCACAGAAGAGGGATCCCTCCTTCCAGGGATGGTTAGCAGTGCAGTGAGTGCCACAATGGGAGTATAATAAGCTAAACAGAGTGTTGTTGTTACAAAGTAGAACATTTCTAATGAATCCGTGCGGCGGCGGAGGCCGGGGGAAGCCCTTTGAGCCGTAGTCGTGTTATTATAAATAACGTTTTTATAAATAAAGTGAACTCAACTCCTCGCTGCCGAATCCCCTCGTAGAGCCGAGCGTAGGCCGCAACGTGTGAATACTGTCCGTAATGTAGAGGCAACAGTTCAAGCGGTTGTTTGCTTTGTAATATAAATCACACATTAGCCAGCATAGATTGGCTGCTCTGGGTCGCACAGTCTGGATTTAGGAACAATAATTAAAAACATAAACTTGTATGGCCTGCCAAGCAATCCTGCAGTCAAGGGAACCCTCGGCCAAATACTGCTGGTGTCCAACAGGCTTGCCACTTTGAACAGTATATGTTTATTATTATAATTATTATTTTCATCACTGTTATCATTAACATTAGAAATATTATTATTAGCATGATTATTTCTAGTTTGGAGGTTCGAGTGATGTCACAAGTACCCACGTTGCCAGCCCACATTGGCTCTGCTGTGCGTGTTTTCCTTGGAGAGGGAAAACACGCACATATGGAGACCAGTGGGGTCCCCGCAGTACCGGGAGGAGCTGATGGAAACCCTGGGCTGGCTCAGAGTTTTCAAATATAACAATTAAAGTAGAATAGAATATATTGAATATTATCTAGCCATTATTTCCATTATTTAATTGACCTGCTTGCTTTTTATATACATGACATTAGTTGGATGACGACTTCAACATATAAACTCGGTCCAGTCCAAGGAATAAGTTCACTGACTGAACTCAATTACAAACACATTTCTTTTGTACACCTGACGGACAGTTTAGCCAATTAAAGAACAACGATCTCATGGAGGAGATATCTTGTATGTTACCAAGCCAGATGTGCAGGAATTAAGTGTCAGCTTCAGTGCGAGTTCAGTGCTTGTTTTCCCCCTTGCTAACGTTCACCTTCTCACTCTCCGGACAGCCTAGAACTCGTTTCTAGTGTTTGTATTTATATCCCACCCGTGCAGTGTGTTGGTGTCTGTGGCTGTAATCTGTCAATAGGTGCATTGTGGGGAAGGTTCACGGGCAGGTTATGTCGGAGCCTCGGAGCTGTTAGATGTTGAAGCTTCTCAGGTTCGGTGGAGTCCCTGTGTGGGAGCTCCCTTTCAACGGCTGAATAATTGATACATCAAACTTGGGACTTACAAAGCGGGCAATTTAATCTCCTGACTATTTGATGAGCGAGGCCTGGGTTCATTGAGTGTGGCTGTTTGAAGGAGGGGGGGTCCCATCGGTCCCCACTAGTCACGTCCCCCACGAGGTGACAAAGTTTAGCAAAGAATGTGTTTTCTAGAAAATAGAGCTGGACCAATGGATCTTTCATTCTATTGGCGGTCTCTGTGGAATAGGAGCAGGAGCTGATCATTGATTGGCTGATGTAAGCGTCTTCGCGGCAGGTTGAGTTTCACAACAAATAGCTTTAACACCTCCTGGGCTCCCTGGTTCTGCCTCTAGAAACCTGGTTTAGGTCTAGAAACCCCCAGCATCTCGTCCTCTCTCTCCTAGCGTTTCACTGTCTCAGCGAACCGACTAGTGGTCTTCCTGATGCATTTAATATGGCTCTGAAGTCAAGAGGTGTCAAAGATGTTTTCATTCTTTAAAGCCGGGCGGTGTTGACAAGGGCTTAAGGGCTCGAGGATAGTTTTGTTTTTTTGGAAATGTGGAAATGTGTCATGAATATAACGGAGTAATGAAAGGGAGGCAAGTCTAATGCCGAACAGGAGCTTTCGTCAAAAATGATCCATTTTTTTCCCCATTTCGATTCGAGGATGTTGAATCAGATGGTCTATGAATGAGTTGTATACACGGTAAAGTTTCACAAAAGAAAAAGATAAATTTCATTGTAAGGATAAAGTGACCTTTGTGTGTGTTATTATTACTTTTTTTTGCCAAAGAACATTTCTTCATGCTGGTGTTGTATGCCTAACATCTAGCACAGTTTTCTTGTTTTCAGTTCATCTGGAATGTGTTATCTAAAGTGTGAAGTCAAGACAGTTGGCAGGCTCTCTGCTAAAAAACACATCGTTTGGTTTAATTTCTTAGTTTGAAGTAGTAGTAGTAGAAGTAGTAGAACATTATGTTCGAATCGTCAAATGGCTTTTTCCAATATTGTAATAAAGAAGGGACACTTAACTCAACTGCCTAATAAGGTCCTCTTTAGTGTTTAGTTTTTTGTTACAAGGAGGGAATTTCCATTGCCAGAGATGTTGTGCGTGACCTCCCAGGCTAAGGCTGTAAATACAGGCGAGACTTGACACTATCAGGCCCAATCAAACCACAAAATTCGACAATGCCCTAAAGGGTGTTTTGTATTTTCCAGCCAGAGTTGGGCCCCATTGCACTTTGATCACTTGTGACTTATTTTGTTTTGTTCCCATGCCAACTTTCAAACGCACCAGATATGAGTTTAGTAATTCAGTGTGTCATAATTCCTGAGGTTTGTGAAATCTACACGGCCGTTCTCAGATTTGTCTTTTCTTCAAAGAACAGGGATCACCAGAACAGGAATCCATAGTAAATAATGTACTTAAAAAAATGTAACTTGCTTGTTAACATATTAATGTCAGTTTTTGCCAAGATGTGATTATCCTTTTGTCATACAAAATTTAATTAATTTGTCCTGATTCCTGTCCCTGTCTCCCCCCCCATGACTCTCTCTCTCTCTACCCTTCTTTTTGTCCCTCTTCCCAGATCCTGTCTCTGACGACGGAGAGAACCAACCATCCTCATCTCTCTCTTCCTATCTGGAACCATTGCAGAGGATCTCTAGAAGAACAACTTCCTGTCTGGAACCCTCCATTGAAAACAACGTCCTGTCTCCACTGAAGACAATTTCCTGTTTGGAACATCTCCAGTGAAGACAACTTCAACTCTCAACTCTCTAGAAGGACAACTTCCTTTCTGGAAGACAACTTAGTGGCTGGAACCGATTTCCCCCACTGCAGACCATCTCCATCTCCTGCTGGGATTAAGGACTCTCTCACACCTTCTTCTCCTCTTCTCGCCCTGGAGACCTAACATTAGAGCCACAAGCTTCATGGGTTGAACCAAACTTTTAGTCTCAGCCTCGGTTTTGTACCAAAGTTCCTCCAACATTCTGGTCTTAGTTCTCCGGCTTGGAAACCACCAACCTCTGCTTCCCTACCCACGTTCTCCATCAGTGCCACCACCACCACCACCACCACCACCAGCACCATGGCTCGGAGCTCATATGGACTGATAGCCCCAGTCTTATCGCCCATTCCCTGGAGTTATGCACCCAGCAGCCAGTAAACACAACACACAAAGCCAAGAGAAGGAATAAGAGAGGAAATCAAAGTAAGAAAGAAAGAAAGAAAGCAAGGGTGGGGGGGGGCTCTTGGTTGAGAGCGAGCTCAGAGTGTCAGGGCGCCCCCTGCCCCATCCCTCTGGCCACCAGCAGGGGGAGCCCGTGAGGCCGGGAGCGACACTGGGACTATGCAGCTGGGGCTGGTGGTGCTGGCACTGGTGATGCTCAGCTCCCTGTGCTCCAGCTCCACTGAGAACCATCACACCCACCCAGCCCTGCCCAAGGCCAGGAGGCACAAACGGGGTGAGTTACATTTACATTGAAATTGTCATGTTGTTTAGTGTAGTTTTATCTATTTACCTTTGAGTAGTCATGTTGTATTTACTACTCAGTCATGTAGGTGCTCCAAGTGTGTATCTAACCACTATCCTGCCTCTCTAGCTCCCATTTTGATTTCCCCTCTCTACTTGTTTTTTTTGTTTTGTGTCTCCTCTACATATTCTGTCTAACCTGCACATATCTCTCTCTCTCTCTCTCTCTCTCTCTCTCTCTCTCGCTGGCTATCTCTGTAAATGTGGATATTAGGGCGGAACAATTGATTGGCCATATCGGGCGAATTTAGAATCAGGCCCCAGCAATGTTATAATTGGTTGGAATATTATGCCCCACCCATCAGACTTTTTTATGAACTCCAGAATTTAAGATTCTCAGTAAGGACAACTTTGATTGGCTTCAGTTAGTTTGTCATGGAATGTTATGTTCTTGGACTAAATGACCGTCTCTCTTGATTATGTCTCTCTCGGTTTGTGTTTGCCTTTTTGTGCCTATTAGTAATGCTTATAAGAGGCTTTTTTTCAGCACATTATGTTTGTATCTGTGCCACATTTCTTTCTATGTCTGGCTCTGGATGGAGCGAACACAGCTCTCATCTCTGTGTTGTTGTAAGCATGTTCCTGACCCCCCTGGTGGGACGGCTGCGGCCCCAGAGCTGCTGCTGCTACAGTTTAGCTTGAAGATAACGTCCTGTGCCCTGCTCACAAACAGCTCTCAGGGAATCCCTCCCTCCGTCGCCTACTCATACAAACATGATTCATATGTGAAATCGGGATTGACTTCAGCACACAGGGTCTGTTGGGACACCTAGACCAAAACCCTGGTTGGACAATGGGTTGTCTTTAGTGAGAAACTGTGGTTTGTGTTAAATAACTATTACATGGGTTTAAATGTGAGGTAATTCTTGTGAGTTTGTCGCAAAAGGACTAAGGCTTCTAGAGGTTCACATCTGAGTGCCATGTGCAGTCGTAAATAATGTAAAATGAGAAATAAATCTCCTGTAGAACTAATATAAAACTTGTCAAGATGTTATTGTATAATGTATTCTGAACACTTTAATCTGATTCCCTGTTTTCCTTTCGACGGAGCTAGCAGTGTTAGCTAGCGTCGCTAAACAAGCATAGCAAATTGTTTCTCTCTGCACTGTAGGGTTGGGCAACATCCACAAACTGTTAAAACCTCTCCCAAAAACATTGAGGTTCATGGTTCAACCACAAAAAAACAACTTCTATAATTAAGCTATAGCGCATCTTATAACGTCCATCTTCTGCCACAGGGTGGAAGCAATCGTCTGCAAATCCCTTTTTTTCATTTCCATTGTTGTTTCATATGTAATAAACCCATTAACAAATCCAGTATGAGGCTACTAGGCATGTTTGAGTAATACACTAGTGATTAATTATGACCTTCATAAGCGTGCTATTCATAACTAGGCCTATAAGCCGAAAGGAATTATTAAATCAGCATTATATCTATCGGTTGCTTCAAATGGGGTGATTTTGAAGCAGCTTCACTGGGAGATGGAGCAACTTAGCCAGCCAGCTTGAGAACAGAAATAGCATTGTATTTTTTTTTTCTCTCTATATCATGTATCGAATGTATGCGACGGATTGAAATACGGTACGATTTATGGTGTGACACCATCCGAATGTAACTTTGGCCAGCGCAAGGAGAGCAAAGCCTAAACAACAACTAACTAACTTACTCTCTCTACAGCCTTCAGCCAACATTTTCAACCAAAATCAGACCGATACAAGGAAATTACTAAGGCTTGTTTGCAGCCATATTCCACATTTGAAGACGCAGGATTTAAATACATGGTTAAAGTAAAGCTATACAGAAATACTGTTTTAAAATAAAGATATACATCGGTGACCTATAAATAAAGTACCAAAGATACTGTGATGAGCTATGAGCTGGACACCGGATGAAGGTAAAACATCACCGATTCATTGTGCGTTCGCTCCACATTGAGCTGTACCGGCAACTAACTCACGTTATCACATATACTCTTTCATGTTAGGGCAGACATTCATGTTAGGGAAAGGACAAGGAACGCGGCATTTGATGCCTACCCTGGGTTTATTAAGGTAAGAAAAAAAAATCAGATAGTACTGAACCAAACCGAAAACTGTGACCAAAAACCATGAAATTAACCAAATTAAGTGACATTAAGTAAAATGGTCTCTTAGTCGCTCAGACTGTCAGAGTGTATCTTTGAATCAAACCAGGGCATCTTACACTGTCATGGTTCACTCCAACAGGCTTGGGACCATTGTTATGTTCGGTAATGTTGTTCGCCAATGTTCGCTAACAATGCGACCTCGCTAAATGGAAAGCACATTATGCTACTGAACGTTGGCAGACACATTGTAGATAAACTGTAGGGTGAACATGAGCACACACAGATCTAATACCATATCATTTTTTTAATCCACAGAAGAAAAGAAAGTGAAATGCCTCAGTTTACTCAAATGCATTTTGCAAGGAGGGATATAGATCACGAGCGAGGTCAACGTGAACTTGGCACTTAGAATATGGCTGCAGTACAGATGTAGATATAACGGTGAACACATTGCATCACTTAGATCTTCAGATGAATGCTTTATAACAAGAGACTGTTGCTGTACAAACGCAGCATGAACCCGTTGACACATGTTTACTGTACGTTTAAACAAGATGGAATCTTTCTGGCAGGTATTCCCAATGTAGGAGATAAGATATGGTTAAGTTGAGATGTTAGTTTCGATATGGTTAAGTATAGGTATTAGGTTAGAGATGGTTAAGTTTAGGTATTAAGTTAGGTTAGAAATGGTTAAGGTCATGGTAAGGAACTGGGAAGAAGCAGAAATAAAAAGAAATGACAAATAAACAAAACGTTTCCATTAAAAGATATTTGAATTAACAAATTTACGAACAAATCCACTAACCCCTGAAGCACTGAACTCTTTACCTTACCTGTTCCTTTATGACATGTATCTCTCAGTCACTTTGGATAGTCTGCTAGTGAAGTGTCAGTGAAGCTAAATGACAAAATCGTAAAAAAAACTATATTTACGGATTTCCCCTCAGGGATATATAAGTATCATCTTATCTCATATTATCTCACCTTACCTTATCTTCCAGTTAGCACTGAAGGGCCACCGCCATGCCCCACAGGCTGTGAGCGCTGCTCGGAGTTCAACGGCTGTGTGAAGTGTAGGCCCAAACTGTTCATCTACCTGGAGCGGAACGACATCCGTCAGATCGGGGTCTGCCTCGCCTCCTGTCCCATGGGGTACTTCGGCATGAGGAACCCCGGGACCAACCGATGCACACGTGAGTTCTGCTACTGCTGGGTTTATACACACAACAACTCTCAGCTAACCCAACTCACTGAACTAATCAAACACTGTGAACTCATCCAAAACTCAATTCAACCAACATACTAAACCGCCTCAACACTTGAACAACAATGAACAACAATGAACAACAATGAAACCAGCCCATAACGAACCAAACCCAAAATTATCAAACACTTAATAGTCAACTCTCTCAACTAACCAAACCCTCTCGACAAACTCACTACTCAAGTAACTCGACACAGAGACACTCAACTGAACCCTCTCAACTAACCAAACCCACTCAACTAACTCAACACTAACTAACTGAACAGTGAACACTAACTCGAAACTCTCAACCAACTAAACACTCAACTAATGGAACAGTCAAAACTAACCAAATCACTCACAAGGCCAGGAGTGACTGTGAAGACAAACTAAACCTTCAGCTCCACCGGAGCCATCAGTGGGGCGTCAGATGAATGTTCTTCCAACAACGTTTTAATTTAGTAATGCTGGGAAACGCTGCCATAATAACCAATGAAAGGTGCTCCACAGCGTTGCGTTCGATGCCAAGCTTCAATCCTCAATGGAGAATGCTAGCATCAACTCACTACTTCGACTGACATTATTCATGATGGTTGGCAAGGCACCCTGTGGAGCACATATAATGGCAAGTTGACGCGACGCTGATGCCCATGCGATGCAGCATTTTCAGTGTTCAGAGCCCTGGGGTTGGCAGGGTTTGATAGTATTCCAAAATTCCTGTCTTTCAAATGTTCCCTCTGGGATCAATAAAGCATTTTCTTGTCTTGTCTTGTTTAGTTTAGTTCCATCACAGACATCATGGTCATTAGACAACAGGTGATTGTAATAAAATAACAGTTGAAATCAATCAAATGACGACTGGAGCCAAAGAGCAGTGGTATTGCGCCACAAGGGTTGGGCTGATTCATATTTGATGAATTGCAAAACCAACTGTTGCAGTCCAATGACCTTTCACCTCTGCATCATTAAGGATGAATTATGCTTCTGCATCCTATAGCCAACGTAGGCAAGCCGTGGGTCTCTATGCCGTATTTGTATTCATTCGATGATTCTGAGCATCGTCCGCCAAGTCACCAAAAGTTGCCTGGTGGTGTTTATAATGTATATATATATGTGAACCTCCTCAACTAGTCTGTAAGAAATTAAGTCGAAGACCACCGTCTCGACGGCCTGGCGTGCCGTTACCTTGTTGGACCTGACTTGGACCTGAAAGACACCTGTTGGTGAATGATAACAGACTTGAATCACTAATTGATTCCCGGTCATGAGTGATGACTCACAGTGATGACTGCCAGTTCAGAGCCTCAATGACACACCCCAAAAACCTGCGACAGCACAACACACCAACACAAAAAAAATAAACTTACGCAAGGTATTTCCTGGATCAACGCCTGCAGAATGCGTGCCTCTACCTCTCTTAGCGAGGGTTGCGTTTGAGCTTCGGCTAAATATGCAGGGCCACTCAAAGCATTGTCATACTCTGTGTTTACCAAATCTACCACGGTTTGTCCCGGAGGCACCGTGCCCAAGACATTTTACAATGTCTGTTTCCTTTTACAAACAAAACAAAAAAAAGAATACAGAATTGGAAGAGAATCCCAGTGAAAGAAGCATCTGAACTTTTCTTTTTCTGTTTTTTAAGAGGAAGTCTGTTTGTTTGTTTTTTGCACTCCCATGTTAAGGGTTCATAGCGTCGGGCTGCCTTGGGGTCGGTTTCACCTCTTGTTAGGTTGTTTACAGCGGAGCCTGCAATCACACACTTATGGATGTGTACAGTTCAAACACACTCAATAAAAGCCAAGTCTGACACCGCTGTAATGCCCTCCAGGATGTGTACTATGTCTCAATTACACACTCAGAGATATGTACGACAACTCAATCATAAACCTCAACAGTGTCTGAATAACACTCAACATACAGTATATGGTCTCAATAAAACACTTGTGTGTGTTTTATTGTGAATGTGTACGGCGTCTTTAAAACACTATGCACTATGTAACCTTCACTGCAGCTAGGATTATTGTTCATATTCAGATTTCCCTGCCTTTTTTTTAACAAAAGTTACAAAAAAGTTGTCAAAAAAGGCCCTGGCTGCAATGCAAGACAAAATGTTACACAGTGCGAGTTCAATTAGTTTTTGCACCAAATTATTTTCTATTTGATAGACACACTGCAGGCTAACCAGCTGACAACCCATCCCTACATGAGAACAGGATATTATAATACAGACGGCCATTAAAGCCTTTCCAGGGCTGACGGCCTGTCTTTGTTATTTGGTTTCCCCACAGGAAGGAAAATACCGATTCCTTTGCTTTGCTTTGATGAGCTGTGGCTTGATCACATAATATCTGTCAGATGTTGTGTTTTCTCTGCGCCTCCCTACCGCAGTAAAGGCCTGCGTAACACAAGTGATTTCAAACCATGGGAGGTAGAGTCTGTTGTCTGGAAGCCAGAGGGTTGCTGGTTCGATTCTCTGCTTCTTCTGGATTTGGATTTTGAGGTTCTTTTGAGCTTTGAGCTTTTTTTCCCCCCCGTGACAACCTGGTCGTGGGCTTGCACAGTTCACACCACCGTTTGCAGGGTGGGAATTTGAGGCGTAAATACAAAATATACAGCGCTTATCAGGCCCCAGGGTGGTATAGAAGGACCGTACAAATGCAGTTGATGGACCGTAGCAAGGGGAGCGCTCTCGGTGTCGTGCGCAGCCCTGCTTGTGCGCGGTGGTGCAACAGCCACGATCTTAAGCTTGCATAACAAAGTTAAGCTTGCAGTGTACTGTGTGCACGGAGGTTTTATGAGTGGAAGAATTATGAGTGATGGTGCAACAGTAAGACGTTTAACTGCTGTTTAGTGTCTCAACACAGGGGGCTCAGAACACAGCCCGCACAATCTCGTAACAATTACGTTGCCTTGTTAGCTTTCTGACTTTTACTACGCTTGCGTTAAGAGGTATTTTATAGATAGCACAGAGACCTTTTTTTTTTTATTTAAGAGCCTTCTCCACCAATAAATGTAGTAGGACATATAGGTAGGAACAAACACTTTGATGCCACAGTCTGGTGAGGGTTTATAGGCTACTAGAAAACCATGGTATGGTCCTTTAGTTAGCATTTTACCACCTTTAGCTATTTTCACGATTATTGGTATAACTGCATAAGACACAGTATATATATAATATATATATAATATATAGCCACCTGTATGATTATGAATGTCTTCTATATGGTTATATCAACACGTAATAATTTATTCATTGTAATTGTATGAATAAATGTATACATTTTCTTAATTTGCTTTGTTTGTTGGCAAACCTTTGTGATAGTTGATTTGTTGTCTATGGGTTGTTTGTTTGCCGAGAACTCTAAAGAAGTGTATTTGGGTTTTTAAGGATGTCCTTGGAAAACATTGTGGTTCACCTCACGGATCAACTCTTTAAAATACCTCCCGTGTTCTAAGGTCTTGTTGTTGTAAAATAATTTTCCATTACTCAAATCAGTTCTGCATATCTAAAAAAGAGGAGACCACAAACATGCATATAAAAACAAATGAGACATCGTTAAAATTAATAAAATATATCTTCCACTCATCATCAGAGTTTATAGGCTTAATCTGACTCAATGTCAAACAAGAAAGCACTTTAACAAAGCATCAAGATCGAAACAAATCCAGCCCTCAGCTGTTTATTTCTATTTCACTTTAACATCATCATGTTCTCCATCTCGGCTATCATTACATGCAGCTTTCTTCAACAAATTCCTGTCTGAGAGCTAGCATCCATCCAGCCTGAGGCCCACCGTGGCTAACCTGGAGCTAGCATCCCTCCAGTCTGAGGCCAACCACGGCTAACCTGGAGCTAGCATCCACCCTGTCTGAAACCAACTGTGGCCAACCAGGAGATAGCATCCATCCAGTCACCCGGGAAAGTATTGTTAGCAACATTTGTCTTACATTATAGCATGCAAACGTCAGTGCTGTCAAATTTAGCCGTCAAGCGCTTTACAATAATAATTGCGACCAGCAGTCCACAGCACTAGGGATCCCCTTGTGTCCCTGCGAGCGGCCTCCACGTGGAAGTGATCCAGCTCAAATGATGTGTACAACCGTCTGGGTAAATACATACAGAAATATGCCCCGGTTCCTTCCTCCCATCCCTCCTCTGTCGTTCTGCGAGCATCCAAAGTCAGTTATTGGTCGGTTTCTGACTGAGATTCAGTCTGCAATGCAGACGATTCAGAGGAATTCTGAATCAGAATTTTGGAGGAAGGGTTTTTCTGGATAGTCTGTTCATGGTCTGGTTCCTGTAATGTTTCATATCGTTGGGTTTCACTGAGAGTTGAGGAGGGATGGATGGGTTGGGATCACCTGGTACATGTTGGGATCACCTGGTAATTACATTGATGTAATTGGAGAAATAAGGTGCACTTTATGTAGTGTAAGGCACTGGTTAACTGGTTCAAACATGTATTATAACTGAAATATATCTAAATACCAATATGTGCAATTTGAATTCTTTACTCTAAATCCACTTCATCAATACCTCTAGTACAGAATTCAACTGATTACTGCAAGCAATTAATTAGTTGGTTCATTTGTTACAGATTCTCACTTAAAATAAATTTGACATTATAGTTTTGACGGCCCCAATCTAACGATCTCGTCCAAATCTGAACAAAAACAACAACAACAACAATTGTTATAATTATATTAACTTTATGAAACTTGATACGGTCGTCTGATCTCTTGCCGTTCTGCTCCTGTTTCTTGCAGAATGTAAAATAGAAAACTGTGAGGCGTGTTTCAACCACAACTTCTGCACCAAGTGTAAGGAGGGCTTTTACTCCCTCCAAGGGAGGTGTCACATGACCTGCCCCCCTGGCCTCACCAGCACCAACGGCACCATGGAGTGCATTGGTAAGTCAACTCTCTTACCAGACTAACTCTCTCTAATTCTTACCAAACGATTTCTTTTACGAGACAAATTCCATCTCACTGACCAGACTAACTCTCTGTAATTCTTACCAAACGATTTCTTTTACTAGACTAACTCCATCTAACTGACCAAACTAACTCTTTCACCAGACTGACTCTACTGCCAGACTAACTCTCTCACCAGACTAAGTCTCACCAGACTAACTCAGACTAACTATTACTAGACACTATTACTGGTATCTTACCAAACTAACCAGACTAGCTGTCTTACTAGCAGACTAACACCTGTGGTGTCCTTTAGCAGTAGTTTTCAACCTGTGGGTCACAACAGGGGACCAAGTGGACCACAGGACGGCCACAGTAAATACATCTATAAGCATGCCTGCATGCCCTGTTTTATCTCATCATGAGCATGTTTGAAGACATACTTAGAAAAATGGTGATTCACTGTTTACACTCAGTGTTTTGATGTGGTAATGAGAATGTATTGCTTGTTTTACTGCACTAAATATTTGGTGGGACCCGGGCCAAAAATACCTTTATAGGTGGCTCACGGCATGTTTGAGAGGAAGGCACCTCATGACCAGAATGAATGGGTGAATTGGAATGTGAATGACTGTACGAAAGTGTGTGTGTGTGTGTGTGTGTGTGTGATTGAGTGAGTGTAATTGAGTGAGTGGGTGTGGATGAATGTGTGAATGAGTGTGTGCAGCTCTCTAGGCTCACTGGCCCTAGTAGTGGCTGGAGGACAAGCGCGTTGATAAACACTGTTCCCTCCCTCCTCTAATGTGGCTTTGAGTCCAAATGTGGAAGCACACAAAACACACAAAACCAACGTGAGCTCAGCTAAGGCCCGGTCTGCAACGCCTCGCTCAGCGTCTGCTATGCTAAACGCTCTGCGCCCCTGGCAGCACGCACTGCCTGTCAGAGCAGCCGGGGGAAGGCGTGGGGGGGAAGCAGAGAGAAACCAACTGTGACCACCACTGTGCGTAATGATGC
>OMNS01049767.1:0-13461 GCA_900303225.1 Laemonema laureysi | reverse complement strand
TTCTACCCTCCCTCCCTCCCTCCCTCCCTCTTCTGTGAGAGAAAGGGAGAGGATTCACAAGTCCTTGTGGTTGTTGGAGGTTGTGAACAACGTGTTTCCACTCCATAATAAACTAAGTCAACGTGTGTTTTCTTCCTTGAATATCCGAACCTTTTAGCTTTTTAATAACTTGTTTCTCAACTGAAATGTGTGATTGTAAACTTTGCGAGTCAAACTGCAGGACGGATTATTAGACTTTGGTTCATCATGAGTCGTCTTTGTGGGCTCTCTCTCTCTGTTGTTTTGACTCCGCTGGTGGTCCTGGGGGGCGGGGCTGTAGCTGGCCATGTGACCTTGGCTTGTTTTGCTGGGAAAGAGGGAACAGTGACTCGGAAGGAAGGAAGGGAGACACACCCAGAGAATGAAAACACTGCACGTTAGTTAACCCCTTAAACTTCTTCCGAACATTAAGATGAGTGAACACGTTTATGTAGGCCTGTGTAGCCTACCAAATGAATCAAACGCACAATCACCAAAAAGGAGGAGAAGGTTAGCGGTGAATATTGAATATAGGCCTACATCATATATAGATTCATACACATGTTCCTTTCACTTGACAAACCTCCAACCTCAACAGCTTTCATTGTTGATCAGCACTAGTGACCAACAGCTGTTTCCAATCTGTTGGACTAAACCATTCCCTTGTTGACGGGTAGGCCTACAGCACACCGCAGTCTGTAGGCTGCATGGAGGGGCTTTCCACTCACATGTTAACTTCCATTTTGGTATAAACGGGGACACGCCCCCTTTGGAGCGCAACGAATCTCGCGCTCCGCTGGCCCCGCCCACCCAGCAGTATTTAACCAGCACCCAACGGACGAACATTTCAGTTGGCGCCCCGCTGCGATAGAAGTTGGACTCCTACTGCTACACATTTTAAAAGCTTTCATGGAATAACCCTTTTCCACATTTTGGATTGTGGATTTGGTTTGGATTCGTCTGGTATGTATTTAGTCCGGTCGGTGTTCAACGGAGGACGCCCAGAAGAAGAGCCCTGCCGGCGGCGTGCGGCGACTCTAATGTCCGTTAACGGTACTTTGTTTTCTCACGTTAGACGGTAGCTTCAGGGATGTGTTGTACAGCAGGATGCGTGTGTTTCCCTGGCAAATGTCAATGGAGGTTTTTGCTTTTTGTCAGTTGTTTCTATGACGATGTGGGTGTTTTTGGCCAGTGTGTCCATACTGGCTTTTCTCTTCACATGGGTTAAAAAGGAATTCATTAAAATATTTGTATTGTGTAGTATTAGTAGTCGTCGTCTTTGTGGTGATGGTGGTAGTAGTAGAACATGCTACATTTTCTCCCTGTATTGTATAACACTAATATCATTCCGAAATTACCTGAACGGCAAGAAAACTACACTGGTGAATGGACAAAAAGTAGGTGAAAACTGTGTGTTTGCCATTTCAGAAACTAGGCAGACACTCGCCTGCTGTGTAAGCAGCATGTGCTTCTTCTTTTGGACATGTGCTCGACACTCGACTCCCTGAGCCCCCCTGTGGTCTCTCTGGGAATGTAGAAACGACAAACCACGTCTTTAGGAGTTTGGTGTTCCTGAAGAGAAACTGCAAAAGTATATCGCTGAAAGAAAAAACGGAGGAGAAACCAATTTTTTGTTCTGTTTTCTGTTCTCCAGACCAGGATCGTTGCCACTTTTATGGTTGCGCTTCATGTCCACCCAATGCAGGCCAGGCCGGACCCAGGCCAAACCCAGGCCGGTTTGGAAGGGTGGCATGTCCCCAGCGTGGGACCACCGCGGGACACCCATGGAGCTGTCCCAGCCCGTCACAAGAATGGGTCTGCTCAGAAAAACGGTCTCCAGAATCGCCACACGACCAGCGATGAGGGCAATGGTCCAGACGCTCCGCATGGTCGCAGATATGAGAAACTCCGGAGGGTAGGAGGGAACTCTGCCCTGGGCCGGCCATCTGGACAGAGGGTGTGCAGCACTATTGGTCCAGCAGTAAGCACATCATCCACATCACAGGGGGTTCATATTGCACATAGGAAGGATCCTACGGCGCATTTCCCTCACAAGCTTCCCCCTCGCACCCGTTCTCCTGCTCCTCACGCAGCCACCCTTAAGCTCCAAACTACGAGCAACAAGAAAAGTTTTACTGATGCCCTCATACATGCTTTCGTTGCGGAAAGACTTAACATGATGGCCGGATTGAACCAGAGTAACAGGGGCAAGGGTGCAGAACGGACACGTTTGAGTTCCAGTAACTTGAATGGAGGCCCACCAAGCAAGCAGAATACTGGTTCATTGAATTTGAAAGTGGACTCTGCAGCACCTCAACAGTTCACCTCTACCGCCTCATCAGAGGCAGTTGGACTCTCTTCTGCTGGAAATGCTGGCAGTTCAGCACTCTGCTGCACTGGGAACAAGGCAGAGTTGACTGGTAATGTTGAAAAGCAAGATGTCCGTGCTAAATCTACATCAGAGAGCGACTCCACAGGTACACAAGACACGCCTTTAAATAACGCCCACATTGTATATAGAAATGAATGTACAGAGGAGTCCCCAGATTTAGATTTAACAAAATTATTGGATGCAAATGTTTCAAACAATAGTGGCGATGACGAAACGAACATTGGCAACGCAGACTACTGCAAAACCAAGTGTTGTCGCGATACTATAGCAAATGAAATGTCTACTGTGCCAATACTTTGTTACTCATTAGGTGCATTGAAAAAACGAGTTGCTAGTCTGAGTTCTATCTCTTCTAACATAAACGGCCACACTGACCCAGAGGACAGTGTTTTTGATGTGATCGTGCGGCGTTACTGGAATGGAAATAAAGATGATGTTCATGTCTTTACATCCACAGAATACCCACAAATCATGACGCTTGCTGCTGCCGTTTGTGCAAAGACTGAAGCTGAGAATCCAGTGATTCTCTCTGGAAGGTCTGAAGTGACCCTGAAGGAGTTGGAGCAGGATCCTGATTTACAGGTTGGGAGTAACGGGACACAAGAGTACACGTCTCCTTGGTTGAACGTCAACGGGAGTCTTGACGACCTGGACAAAGAGCCTGGCGCTCTGCACCGAATGGCACGCGTGTGTCATCCAGAGGCGCTACAAGCGCTCACTCCGAGTGTGGTGGATGTTGGGGATAATTTGCAAGCCGAGCAGATGAACACAAAAACGGCAGAGGAACACGCTAAAACGGACACTGCCGATTCAATTGAAACATCAGTCCTCTCGGTTCAAGAAGCACCCTGTTGTAGAAGCCAGGAATATGAAGACATTTCAGATGGTGAAAGTCAGAGTGGACATGAAGACATGTCAAATACACGTCCCTCTGAAACCACAAGTGGAAATTTGAGTGGCACGTCCTCTTATGATTGGCAACGCTATGAAGATATTTCAGATGATGACGTTTCATGTGATGAGACTTTAATCATCGATGAGCCATTGGTTACACCACTGTTAAACCATGTCAAACAACCCACTGAATCTCAAAGTCCCATAAGTGACCCTGCCCTTGCTGAAAAAACTATTTCAACGAAGCAGTCTTCCAACAGAACCACGAAGGATGATGAAACACTTGGGGACGCGGTGGAAGAGTTATGCCCTGATGGTGGAATGAACTTGCAGCCCAACAAAGGCCCTGGTTTTGACATTTGTTGTTCGTCACATGATAGGTCAGCAGATTGTTCTCCACCTGCAGTCATTTACATAAGTTCTGACGAGGATCCAATAGACTCTACAGAAGGAGATGGACATACAGATCCTAACATGCAAGAGACTGGCACTGCACTTCTAAGTTCAGGCCTCAAAGATGGGGCCAGGTCGAATTTCCCACGAAAACATAAAGCAACGCCCAAAGTTCCATCAAAACTGCAATCTTGCAACTCTCCCCATATTGAAGTATTGGAAGTTGAATCGACTGAAGTGTCCCAATGTGAGGATGCTGAAGAGGACTGGGTGGTGATTCCGGTGTCGATACCCTATCTTACACTTCATGAAGTGGATGGAAACCATGTCTTCCTCGGAAAAACAAACTCCATTGGTAAAAGTGTACCCCCACAACCTTCAACAACCAAAAAGCCAGCTTCTTCCTCGAGTGAGTTGGCGGAGTTTGACACAGTTCAATGCTTTATACGGTCACAAATTCGCCGGAGGTCCTGTAGCATTCCCGATTCTCAGACTATAGTTGTATCTGAGGATGAGCTCGTTGGACCAGTGGAGGGTAATCAAATCCCCACAGAACCTAGTTATGAAAGCAGTGGTCTCCGGGGCACAAAAGGGTCCAGTTCGTGTGATACTGAAGACAGCCGTGATTACTCAATATCTCAGTCAAGTCACAACTATTTAACAGCATCCCCCCAGTGCTGGGAAAACAGGAATCGCCGGAAATCATTGAAGAGGAAAAAAAAGACTGTACATTGTAGCACATTGTCTGACAGCACCGATGACAGTTGTGTGGATGATGTGCAAGAGAGCCCCATCACACCTGAAGCTAAAAGCAGCCCAATAGGATCGGGTAAAGACCATCTAAAAATCAAATCTGTTGAATTTAAAGCAGTCCCCACAAAATGTCGAGTCAAAACCAGTAAGACGGCCGCTCTAAAAAGACCACTAAAGACACCAACAGCTGACGGAGCCAAGGTCAAAAAGAGAAGACATTTGGCAGAAGATCACAGGTGTCAAGCAAAGGGGCCTCAACAAACCATCTCACGTGACCTGGAGATGGATCAGGAGCCGCCCTGTGTGGCCGGAGCAGAGGAGTGCCTCTCCAATCCCAGTGGACTCCCAGAACTACATTCAGTAATCCCTCGCTACTTTTTCCGGATACCGTCTGAACCAAGTGAGCCATTGAAACTGGAGCCAGAAACCATCCAGAACAGCAAGAAATATGACTCTAGACTCTCAAAGGAATCCAAGAAAACTAGCCAGGGAAACGGACCCCCCAGAAATAAGACGGGGGACGAGAAACTCCAATCTAGTACAATGGGTAAACCCACATCCGTTTCAAAGGAACACCTGATTACTCCAAAACAACTGGAGTCCACGGCAGCACTTCAGAAGAACACGGGTCATTCCACAGCTAGCTCAGAGCCATCCAGGACGGCATCCTCTGGTCAACATGCCACTCCGTCCCTGATGGAAACCAGTCCAGTCTCCAGTACGTACTCCGGATACCTCTCAACCGCACCAAGAAAACGAATCTCTCACTGCACCCAAGAACAGGCCTCTGGTTCTGCACAACGTTCGGCCTCCTCCAGAGAACACAGCACCAACAAGACTAATGATTCCAAACACCAGAAGCCGTTCTTCCCACAGAACCGATCCACCTCACCTCCTTCCAGATCCAAAAAGGGTTTGTTAAGTAAGATTCCCTCCAAGCATCCTTCCACAGCTCCACTCGTGGTGGAGCCACACAAGCAGAAGCACAGTTCTATGATGTCCACCCCCCTGATGAGGAGGACCAAGACTCAGGCCAAATTGTGGATGCAGGCCAGAGCCCCACGCAATGCAGGCTTCGAGGAGCCAAGTATGCAGATTCAGCTATTATTCATCTACATTTTCTTTAGTTATTATTTTTGCATACACCATCTGTTTACTGAAAACCTGTTGCTTGTGTTTAATATTTGTAACGTCAGTTAATCTTCTTGGCCGTGATTACAGGGCCTGTAGGCGATGGCTACAAGTGGCTAAACAGACCGAAGAACACGAATGGTAACTACGTCGTATTTCATCGTTTCGTAACCGTACCGTGAATGTCGACTGGTCGTTCATTGAGCCTGGGTCCGGGTACAATGTCGACTGGTCGTTCATTGAGCCTGGGTCCGGGTACAATGTCGACTGGTCGTTCATTGAGCCTGGGTCCTGGTACAGCCATAATGTTTTCCCCTTGTTTTCAGATTCCAGAAAACCTGGCCCTCGGAGTCCTGAGTATGAGTACGAGTTAAAAGAGTCAAATTGGCGTTTTGATGACTTTTTTTAGGGGTTTTTATAGACGGTTTCCCACGAAAATATTTAGACTGGCCACGCTTTCAGGGTGCAGGACTTTTATAAGTTTATACGAACAACTTTGTTTCCAACTTTTGTCGTGACTGTCAAAGGTGTGTTTTAATACTCACTGACTTTAATATCTTAAAACATTATAATCAAGTTCTGTGGCTTGGGCCGTGTATAGATTTTTTTAATTTATAAAACATTTTTTTGTAAGTAGACGGGCTATTGTCTGGATTACAGTGTATTGAAGTGTGCAAGTCAAAGCTGTGGTATGTTCTCATTGTGAAATGCTGATTGATTTATATTGTACATAATATAATGCAGAGAACAGCACAGAGCATCTCATTTGTTATGAGGGAGGCGAAGTGAAGCTTCAAGTGGGGGATATATATATATTATATAACTCGGATATATTTACTCTGAATGACTACTTCACTGCTCTACTATTCTGTTGGTATTTTATGTTACCGTTTTCATTCATTTACTCTGGATGCAACTTTTTTTCCATTAAAAGAAAGCATTTGTCTGCAGTTAATTTTTCTGTAATTAGTTTTATTGGGTTTCATCACCCAACTTGTATAACCTCAAATAAACAACCTCCTGTCATACTGTTAACTATAACTTAACGGTTTTGTCAAAATGTACTTGTTGTTGAACCTGTTTATTTGTTTGTAGGCATTCATATTCATGAAATGTGTTGGTTAGTGTGGAATACAGCAAGAAGTTACTTGTATAACTAACATTAGTTTAGGATTGTTATTGTCTCAACCCACGGAGCTCACACTTGGTGCTCTAAACCAGAGGTCTTCAACAGGGGGTCCGCGACCCCTGGGGGCCCACGGAGGTACTGCAGGGGGTCATGACATTTTTGGTTGATTAGTCTTTTTTTTAAAATATGAACCTGTGTATTTTAATAGCTTGGTATTGAATGCACAATAACAGGGTAGCTATGTTTATACATGGCACTAGGCCCAGTTTAATATAAAACAATTTTATACAGTATATATAGTAGGGGGTCCCTGCTCCATCAGTTTGGGGGTCCCTGGCCTGAAAAACGTTGAAGACCCTTGCTCTAAATGCGGAAGCTCCAACAGGCTGCAGTTCACCTACCGGCCAGAGGGGGCAGTAGAGCTTTCACACAGTAGCTTTTTAAATATAATGATACATTGTTGGATGTATTAGTGTCTTGAAATGTATGCAAAATAGAATTTTCTAAATTTGTAATGTACATAATTGAAACAAAACATTGGGATGAAGGTTCAACATAATCACAGATTCACAGGAGGACCAGATAGTCGGCTCTGTGTAGCTTTTAATCAAACTCATGTTGGGGTCAATTCATCGAGTTACAGTTCATCAGATGTTAGTGATTGCTTAAAGGGAGCCACATTCATCATCATCAACAGACTGCAACCAATTCGTTTTTCTAAAGACATGAACATAACAATCTAAGTATACAGTTATTTGCATGTGTGTCAGTCTGTACAGTGTCTGTAGAAGTGAAAGTGGTAGTCTGTGAAGTAGGCACCAGCTGAATGTCGGTCTGTACTGCAGTCTGCCTGGCCCTGGGGAAGGTGATGTTGAGTCATGAATATCAGCAGTCTACTACACAAGAAATAAGGTCAAACATTGATACATGTGTTTGGTTTCCGGAGGGGACTAAATATTCAGACACAATATTACCATGTATATGGTAGGTTGTATCTCAGATGTGTGGTCTCACTTGGTGGTGTTGGTGGTATATATTTGGATGGGTGTGTGTATTAGTAGTATTTGGTTGCCAGTCAGTGATATTCATTTGTGTTAGTAATACAGTATGTAGGGTCTTACAGCGACAGTGGACCTGAAGTGGTAGGAGCTGATGTAGAGACGAGCTACACGGAGGGGCCACTCATGCACACCCTGCAGAGACATATTAAAGTCATATTATATTAGTAGTAAGCATTCCAGTACTGATATGACGAACAAGGACGGAGCAGGATGGTTAGAGGTGTTCGACTCCCGGCAGGCAATACGTTCCCATATCTTTCCAATTCCTAACCAATAAAACATTTATTTTCCACTAAATATTTGTTTTGAAGGCATCGGTCAGCACAGACCAAACAAATTGAATTGGAGAGCGTGATTTCCTGGATGGACCGAGTGGTGGACGTTACCTGAGTGTTGGAGGGGTATCTGGTTCCTGGAACCGTGTCCATGTCCAGCAGAGCAGCGCAGGTCGCTGTCTCATCCATGGCACACAGGTGGACCATCAGCAGCTCTGTGGAGCTACAACCACCATCCTCATCGTCACCATCATCATTACCGTGTGTATGAATGTAACACTGAATACACGTTCTTTATGTATATTATACTACTACAGTGTTCAGTCAGACCCTCGTCTAGACTCTGGACGAGCGTTGAGCAGATGTTTGATAAAGCATGGGAAGACTTACAATACACAAGCCTTCACAGCACAAAATATTAATATAAGAAAAATACTTAGTCTTATAGTCTATAAGACTAAGTCTAGTCTTACTTATAGTCACTAGTCTTATAGACTAGTGACAAGTCTTATAAACGTATAGTCTGATAGAGACCGGGTTAGGTTAGGGTTAGGGTTAAGTTAGGGTTGGGTTAGGTGGGACATATCTTCTCTAGCGAGGACACTGGTGTGAAGGACGGCCTGGCGATGGACTCGGGACAGTTCAGGTTCATACAGTGAACAGGACTCACTTCATGAGCAAGGTGATCCTCATGTTCACAGGGACGTACTGACTGATGGGGACCTTGTAGCTGAGCTGGCCTGGCCTGCAAAACAAAACACCATTTAAACTGGGTCATATGGGGGCATGTTATCATAACACAACCACAACAACAAGTGTGGAAAGACTCTGAGCAGTAGGACATCATCTCTGGTTCCCAATGGCCTGGCTGTGGTCAGCGTCATGACCTGCAGGACAGATAAGGCCCTACCCTCTCACAGTCTAAGGAGAGTATCCTGAGTTATGAAGGGCAGGACCCTCCTTTTATTACACCTGTAGCAACACAGAATACAAGACTTCTGCTCCTTCTCCAAAGGTTGTTGTTCCATGTTGTTTTACCTACAGTCACTGTGTCAAGTGTAGGGTTAGGGTTAGAAAATATGTGTCATTTTTTTGTAGCAGTATTCATAATTATTTTTTGTATACATTATTTGTATGTATTATTATTATGATTATGATTATTATGATTATTATTCTAAACATGTGGAACCCATTCTGAGAGACTGGGCTGCAGATGACTCACCCACAGCTGCTCCAGTCCAGGTACCTGCTGTCAATCACCTGCTGGTTCTCTTTGATGAGGAAGGTATGGATGGTGGTGTTGAACCCTGAAGGACACATCATGAGTACAAGCTATCCTGTAGTTCTGTTCTCCTGTGGTGGCTTAACGTATTCACTTATGTGATCAGATGCCATTGAATCATGGAGTATTTCATTATTGTATCTGTTTAATTCTTTTAACCAAGCTAAATGATTACTTGTCATGTGATTTGGATGTATTTATTATATAGCGGGATCTGTTATATATGAAGGTATTATTGCGAGGACTAACCGAATGTGAATATTTAAAGTTTTTAACTAAATATTTTACGATTCATTTGAAATTCACAAATCAAACCTTACCTCATTGAATTGAACGTGCCAATTATATACAAATATATTCAGTGGTTCAAATTCAACTCTAGATTCAGTTTCAGATTCAAATTCATCTTCTCGACCAGACCACTAAAACTCACCGTCGGTGGCGTTCTTCAGCTGTTCATACAGTTTCGTTCTGCCCTCGTCTGGAGACAAACACAAGGAGCAAATAAACAAACAGAAGTACTCACATTGCTCTACAAGTACTCGCATTACTCTAATACTCATCATCCAGTCCTTCATGAGGGTGATGAGAGTGTTATGTATTCACGTTCATCAACATTTGACACGTTAACCTGTGAAGACGTCATTGTCTACTTTGTTCCGGGTAGCCCTATTATAGCTGTTGCATTGGCGTTTACAAATACAAACTCATATTTCTTTAATTCGGTTATTCTTTAATTCAATCGATCACTCTTTGTTCCTTAGTTGTGATCACCTCACCTCCCAGAGAGGGATCCTCGGTGCTGAGGACAGACGTGTCGTTCGTGCCGTTACCGCCGCTGGCCTCCAGGGGGCAGCAGAATACCTCGTCGCAGTACAGCAGGTCGCAGAAGCTGACGTCCGGCGGCCAGTGAGCCGGCGACGGGTCGGTCGCTGGGGGACACGTGGTGTCAGGATTATTGAGAAATATGAGCGCAATGAAAAGTAAGTCAACTTTATCTGTAAGCACTTTCCCAAACAGCAGGGACCAAGTGTTTCCAATAACGAGATGAAACACAACGCCTTTGCATAGCGTGTTGCTGATAAGGTGATGCGCCACACCTGTCCTCCGCCGGGTCCACAGAGCGGTCATAGTAGGGCAAACACGGGTGGTGCCCCCACATGAACTGGTAGGGTAGGGTAGGCTACCAGTGTCCAGACCCATAGTTCGTGTAATGAGGACACCTGAGTTTGTCCTACAATAACGCCTCTGTGGAAAGTTTCTATTGCTGTCAGGATTAAGACTGGGGGCTCAAATGATAGCAGAAGGAATCGTAAGTAAGTACTCGTGTCTGTAGCACAGTGGTTACAAAGTGCTTCTCAAGAGAAGTACAAGTATCATGGGAGACATTATGGGAGAATTAGACTATAAAATATAGTGATATCTTGTTGCTAAATGAATGAACTAAGTGTGGAAGAAGAGTGAATGGGGGTAAAGGGTCTGGATGAGGATCTGAACGCCTTCTGCTACCACCCAGCAGAAGGGTGGTGCCGCTTGGTCTGGGGGAGACCTGGGAGAATGATGTGTGTAACCTAAGGGTGGAGCATCCAGGGCTGGTAACCCAGGCTACCCCCCACATGTTTCCTGGGCACAGCAAGACCACCTGGTAATCAGAGATGATCTTCCATTCTTCAGTCTCTCCACACTAAGTGTTCTTAACAGGATAACAACCATGTTTTATAGTAAAACACATGCTACTGCATATTAACCTCTGATTGGCTGATAGGGTTACCTGGTCATGTCACAGGTGTGCCGTGACCAGGTAACCCTATCAGCCAATCAGAGGTTCATGTGTTTAAGCTGTAGAGGGAGTCCTCTCATGCACACCAGCCTCCAGGTGGAGGTGGAGGTGGGTAGCTGACCTGTGGTGGATGCTGTTGTTGTCTCTACAGGAAACACACTGCACACAAGACATTGGATACAAGACAACATTAGTAGTGAACTCTGTTCTTCTTTTTCTTAAATGTGATTTCTTCCTTTGTAATATATGTGTGTGCGTGCGTGTGTGTGCGTGCGCGTGCACATGCGTGTGTGCGTGCGTGTGTGTGCATGCGCGTGTGCGTGCGTGTGCGTGTGTGTGCGTGTGTGCGTGGGCGTGCGTGTGTGCGTGCGTGCGTGTGTGTGTGCGTGTGCATGTGTGCGTGCATGTGTGTGTGCGTGCGTGTGTGTGTGCGTGTGTGTGTGTGTGCGTGCAGTTGCCTGTCATTTGGGAACCCAGGCCGATCTTTGCCCAGAGTCAACAGGTACAGAGCCGTGATGGAGATCACACTGTAGACACACACATGCAGTATGTTAACACAAACACATTAACACACCACTATATAAACTCTCAAATGCAGAATGGTAGACAGGAAGTGACATCACTTCCTGTCTACCATACTCACCAGAGGGCCATGGTGGTCAACAGAGTGAAGACGCTGGCCTGGAACAGCTTGTGGTGCAGACACAGCCAGCTGTCCTGTCAGACAGACGCAGACGAGAGAAGGGCTTACTACTACAGGCCTACTACAGGCCTACTACTACAGGCCTACTACTACAGACCTACTACTACAGGCCTACTACTACAGACCTACTATATGCCTACTACAGGCCTACTACTACAGGCCAGGCCTACTACAGGCCTACTACTACAGACCTACTACTACAGGCCTACTACTACAGACCTACTATATGCCTACTACAGGCCTACTACTACAGGCCAGGCCTACTACAGGCCTACTACTACAGACCTACTATATGCCTACTACAGGCCTACTACTACAGGCCAGGCCTACTACTACAGTCTTACAACAGGCCCACTACAGGCCTACTACTATAGGCCTACTACAGTGTGTGTGTGTGTGTGTGTGTGTGTGTGTGTACCTTCCCAGGCATGACGTGGCTGGACTTGTTTCTTGGGGGGGTTGGGGACCCACTAGTGTGTGTTGTTGCTTTTCTGCAGAAAACATCAAAGGTTAACATCCTAAAGGCTTCCCCCCGCTCTCCAGAACCTCCTGAGTCCTTCTCCACGGGCCTTGTTCACCTAGTGGCCTCTGGTCCTCAACTGGACCACAACCAGACCAGACCCTCACCCTTTAGACCGCAGGCTTCCTGTCAGACTCTTGAGTTTGGCCAGACGAGTGTTCCATCCCTCCAGCTCCTTGATCCTGCTGTCCAGGTCATCGGTCAGCTTACACAGCTGCTTCACAGCTCCCACGTTCTCCATGAAGATCTGCTCCTGGAGGGGGGAGGGAGAGAGACGGGGGAGAGAATAATGGGAGTGTATCGGGGGGTCAGAATGGATGGATGGACTCAGGTTGGATTTGGTCTACAACTGGGATGTACACACAGCCACCACTGGCACAGCGATGCTTACCTTGTCCACCATGAGGAAGCTGGAGATCTTCTCTCCGTCAGAGCAGGTCACGTCTCCCACCTCGGTGACCGCCGCAGGGAGCAGATCCTTCACCTCCTGGGCTATGATCCCTGAGACACAGGACACAGCGACATATCTACATGGAGACATGTCCCGTTGGATGTCCTGTCGGAGGGCAGGTCCAGTACAGTGGATGGTGTACCTGTTTGGTGGATGTGGTCGATGCCCATCCTGGTGGCGAACTCTGGTCTATAGTCGTACTCTACTATCCTCATCTGGGCGATTCTCCTGAGCTGGTCCTCCGAGTTCACCTGCAGACATCACACGCGTGTTGTGAACATCAACTCAGATCAGTTGGACCAACATGGCCACTAGGTGCAGAAGGTCTTCATCTGGCCTCACCTCCTGGATGTTGTCTTTGGCACGGAGGTCCGATGGGTGCATGACGGTCCCCATGACCTTGACGTTGCCACAGACCACCAGCGCCTCGTCAGGAGAGTCTGTGTTGATGCCCACGCGGTCGTGACAGACCACCGTCTCCTGCAGAGCACCACGCTGCCACAAGGTGTCGCTGTCCATCTCAAACTGGCCTGGGTTGGATGCCTGGATGACCCCCGTTGAAGGGTTTGGTAATGGTTCAGTAGTGGAGTAGTTCACACTGTGACCAAACCTTCTCAAACAGAGGCTCAAGTGGTGTGATCCTAAAGGCTGTGAGGCTGTAAGGCTGTGTGCCATGCAT
>OMNS01049765.1:0-10725 GCA_900303225.1 Laemonema laureysi | reverse complement strand
CCAAAGGCTCAATGAATCCACGCATCCTCCTCAAAGTGCAAATGTTACTTGTGAAATATTCATTTCCAGCGCGAGCAACGGCTTGGTTCCAACAGACAAAACGTATGTTCTAGAATTTCCAGAGCCTTCAGACCCGAACCCGATCCGAGACGGGGCCCAGAAAAAAAAACAACAAGCAAAAATGAAAGTAGTAAGTTTCTGAAGAACTGAACATTATAGACCAGGTAGGCATTTGTGACAGAAGATACCATAGGCGTAAAACAACATACAACTGTATACAAAGGTGCAGATATAACGTGGTCGCTGCAATTGAAGTATCTGGCTGTTCATTCAATAACCATTCATTGGAACACACAAAATGCACCACAGAGCTAGGTTATGTTATATCTGTTATTACTCCAAGACAACCTTCCACACTTGCCTGAAAACATCAGTGACAATAACTAATAGCAACGCCGAGTTGAGACAGAGACTAGTTACTTAAAATGTATATCTTTAAATAAAGTAGGACACCCTGCTCTGTTATCTGCATACCATGAAATAAACTGCAATCCACCCTTACCTACAGAAGCACAAAATCATCACCATAAAGGCACGATGGACACTAAAAGAGAAACATGCTGCATTAGTCTGTATCAGCAAATAGTCAACAAGGGTGTTTGTTTCATTTGTTAAACTGAGAGTTTCTATGATAATGGCAATCGTGATAAATAATTAAATGTCACAAATGTATCGACAATTGCTAGCCGTGGAGACACAAAGACGCTCGTCTCAGTTAGTTCCATAAACACTCGAAACATGTACAAGACATGTGGGAAGTTTTGACAAATGTAAACGGAAAAAACAAAACGGTTTGAGTGTGGAGTTAATATATTATGTTGTCCAGTCAGCAAGTACTGCAGAATCTCAAAACGTATGAGACATAGAGCGTGTTTGTCTCTTCATGTGTGAACACCCGCTTCGTATTGTCAGGGATTTGGGTGGCTGTGGTAGTACCAAAACTTTAGTGAAAATGTTCTGTTTGTGAGTTTGCAGAAACACATTTAGCTAAATGAACCACGAAACAAAGAAACACTCTGTGGCAACACAACTCTGTGTGTGTGTGCTAGAGGTTGCTGTTAAGGCTGTGAAATATTAGAAAATCAAATATCATTTGATTTGCAGGAGGGGGACGGGCATATTTGAAAATGATTTAGGTTTGAACAACCAAGTCAAACTACATGAAGCAGCAATGTTTAGATACACAGATTACCATATTTTATATGCAATATAATTTCCCCATGTTCAATGTTAATATGATAAAGGTTGGTTGCATTTCAGTAAAGTATTATAATACAAATTGCACAGATAGATCAAGTCGCTATTGTGGTTAATATGTAGCTCTGTGAGTAATATTACCAATGTCTTAGCAATGCAATAGGGTTATGTTGCTGTTGTCTATTGCTTTGCCTGTCCTTATTAGGGATGATCATAGAGGGGAAGCGGAAACTGGAGTAGGGGCTAGTCACTCCGTCTGAGAACACTGTTGTTATGAGGCAGTAAGTTCTGCCCTGAAAAGAGAGATGACGTAGAGAGAGAGGGAGAGTTTGATCAAAGAGAGAGTGCTAGTATATCTGCCTGGCACTGAAATAAGTGCCTCCGTCCCTTTAAGAAGCCAAGAAGCACTCAGAGCACTTCCTCACTCTGACAACCCCCTTTTCCGCAATACCATTGGCCAAGGCCCCCCTCCCTCAGTGTGAGCTGATTGGATGTTAGTATCCAAGGGCTGGCTGGCCATTGCTCTATAAATAAAACGCTGTGCTTTCTCAGCAACCAGCCCCTCTCTGTCTGTATTGCTATTTACTTCTCCCTCTTCTTTTCTTCTTCTCTACCAGCCTGCAGTAATAGTTAGAGCTGGCTCTATCTCCCTCTATGAGCCAAACACAGAGCTTTGAACCACTAATTCATAGTTCAGTACAGGTACTTATACATCCCTTATTAAATACAAAGCAGATGTGTTATTGATTTATTTCAACAACAACAAAAATTCAGGTTCTAAAAAAGAGAAAACATGACATAAAAAGCCTGTCAAAAGTATCTCTACTGTCACTATACTATTTAGTCTTTATTTTTCCTCTCGCAACTAGTCAAAATATAATATAAATTCTATACTGTACATCATCAATTAAAGATAATTCGTTTTGGCTCTGGTTGCCATTGGACAATGACATAGGACATATGAGGGGGGATATAGGACATAGGACAAAAGCCATTTAATGTAACCAAATAGCAATGGCAAGTTACATTAACCCAGCAACATTAACACTTGAGGGGGGGGAAAGGCTTTGTGCTCACATTCTGACCATTTTGGCTTTGTTGTAATTGCTGGAGCGGACGTTATCCTATGTGACCATGCGTGGTTATGTGGGCTGGGGTGGGAGCTGCCTCGTGTCCACACTGGGCTTTGTAGGACTGGATGTTTAATTGTTACTAGTGAAGCCGAAAGTCTGCCTATTTGTACCTGTACATGTTTTGAAAACGAGAAGATTTTCAAAAGGTTTTTCCACAATTTCATATTTGCCCACTATGGTCACACAGCAAAATATTTCACAAAATATTTCACTTATTTAATTTAATTTCACTGGCCCTAGTTGCTTTTCTGCTAAGAAGGAACCTAAAATGCAGTAATACCTGTGACTAGATCAAGGTTTTGCTCACCAGGGTTAGAAAAATTTAATAAAAAGGAATTACAGAAGGTTTTGTGATGATATTGTATTATTGTCTGGCTAAAACTAAAACGTTTGAGGAGAATTTGTTGTTGAAGCTCATGGCGGCTGAAGCAACACACCCTGGTGATTTTCTTTGGTAATAATTTAATAATAGTCATCGGAATAATACGTTGTCTGCATAATAAGTCTAACAATAATTGTCTCAATAATCAACAATCACGATAATCATTAGCTGCAGCTTTATGAACAATCTAGGAAAAAAATATGAAATAGGAGCATGAATCACTTTCAGTGAAAGCTATACAGAGAGATAGTCAGTCACTCAGTCACTAATCTCAACAGTTCAAATATATAATCAAATTAGCGCTGTCGAAAGATTAAAATGTTTAGTCGAGTTAATCACATAACAGGCTGTGATTAATCACAAGTTTAAAACACTACAATGTACTTGTATTTGTGTGTGTGTGAATGGATGGGGGTTAAGTAGGCCTAATATATACATTTGTGGTGCTGTGAGAATAATATTAAATGCAGGACAAACTGGTTAGAGGAAACAAAAGGAATAGCTTCAACGACTCATTGTATAACAAAGGGCAAAGTCTACGCAACTACATGTTACACAGAGTACCGAGTTTTTATGAGTACAAGTGCTTGAGCGCGGTATCTGACCCCGATACCCTGACAGTGGCAACTGGCTGAGATGGAGGTGGTAATGTGTGTGTGTGTGTGTGTGGTCCACTGCTGATCTTTAAACCTAGGCGCTGCGTGGCAAGCTAATTAGTCCCGCCCACTATGAAAATGTTTTTAAAAAAATACCTCTGATAGACCCTTTTTTTTGTTCATTGAAGGGCGGGGCTATGTTGCTGCTCAAGCCTTCTGTACGCTGCACTTCAACGTCAACGTTCTTGTAGCCAAAACATTTGATTGACGTTACCTGGTAACCCAAAACTGCCAGTAACAATTAGCCTAACACCTGGTGTTTAAATTATAGAGTGCAATTTGAGTCCAAATTTACATCTTGGAGGACGTTTTTTTGTTTTGTTTTTTTGTGTGCTTTCCAAGTCAAGATTTGGACCAGGATGAATCCATGTCACAACTATGCAACCCACGAGGCCTACATCACTCTTCAATACATTCTGCCGGGGAAAAAAGGTCCGGTGGTCTGCAAACTTAAACAGCTACAATTGCGCTCTGCAATGCAAAAAAAATTAAATACTTTGTCAACATAAGGTTAGTCACATAGGCGACTGTGGTGATGATTAACGCCATTCCTAACATCTGGATCGGATACATCTGGATACACTATGATGTCTCCAGCCCATGGTAATTAACTTCAGTTTTGTACATAATGTGTAGCTGATAGCTTCTTTTCACATTTGAAACTGACACACAAAGTAATTTGTTATATGTGTTATGCTACAGATATGCTATATTATAGGGCTCCAAGTATAACTAACTCTTGACCATGAAATAGATAATTATGACAAGAACGGAAAGCAAATTTTCTAAAGTGTCAATGTAATTTGATGTAAAACAAACAACGGACACCTATTTCTACAAATTACTCTGAGACTCTGATATTTACTTTGTGGTTCTGTGCTTTCTGCCTATTGCTCACATTGATTCGTTGCATAATTCTTCATGAGATTTATATTCCTAATAAAGAAATAAAATGCTATAAAACAAACCTAATTGAAGGTTCCAGTCAATCAGTAAAATCAAGGTCTATATGAAATGTAAGTATATAAACACAGTAACTAGTAATTGTCCAATTCCCCTACAGAGTTAGGGTTAAGGGTTTCCTTAAAGCACATTTAGGATCAAATTCGTCAATCATAACACAGGATGTGACTTATTAGGTAAACACAGAACATGCAGAGGACCATCTGATTGGGGAGCATAAGTAACACTCCTTTAAAGGTGCAGTAGGCAAGATTTAACAGCAATTATTTTTGTGTAATTTGTTAGAAATGGCAGCTATTAGTGTGTAAAATGCGGTGTCAGAATATCTGTTTTCGAGTTGACTATGCCTGCCTCTGGATGAGCCAATTTAAATTTTAGGCCGCTCCCGGCTCATTTCTGACCAATCACCAATCATCTCTTCCCTGATTGGTTTGGGGAATCCATATTGCCTGTCAATCACAGGTGCGTGATATGCAACACTTCTCAATGGCAGAGATAGGGAAGGAGGGAGCAGAAAGGGGGGGATGATTTTTTGGTTTAAAAAACTTTCAGAAAAATCTTATTTAGATTTGAAGTATTGTATTTAGAAGCAAATTATTAAACACATTTAAATATAATTGTGTTCAGCATTATTTTAATGCAATATTGTCTAGTAGAAGGCTGCTTATGACAAAAAACACAATGGCCAAAGACCCTGGACATGCATTCAAATCCAGTGCTATGCTAACTAGAGTGTTAGAGTAGTTAGTGTTCTTGGCATCCATGTGCATTGACATCTCTATGTACTAACCGGTGGCACTAACCACAAGGCTGACCAATTGCAAGATATTATGTATTACACTTTTTTGCCTTTGCATAGAACTATGCACTTCCAGTCGGGGGAAGTCTCAGCTACGGCAGTCTGTGTATTGTCTGTACAGTCTGTAAAATGACTGTAATGTATTTCTTCCAGTTAACCAAGCCAGCAGATAGCATTCCTAGGACCTGTGCTTTACCATAATGCAAATTAAATAAAGAAAAAAACACACATGGTCCATTTCATTTTATGGAGCCATGCATTAACCACGGCGGTCTGCCGTTACAATGCACTGGGCTCTTAACAGTTTACCAAGGACTGCTTCTTCAACAGTTCAGCAAAAACTCTTCTGGAGAAAAAAAACAACAAAAATAGCTGAACCCACACTTCCACTTCAATGTGCCAATGTTGCCCGCAAGATACACATCACAAACTATTTTGTAATAATGTAAAGGGGCTCTTTGGACAGTTGTGCTCCTTAATTGACCAAGCTGACCAAATACGAGCCAGGTATACATACATGCAAGATAATCACATCAAACTATTTTGTAATAATGTGACATCACTTGCCAGGCACGCCATAATGGCCACCGATGCTAATGAAACATGCAGGCCCTGCGCATAGTTTAGTTGGGTGGACTACTAACACTTGGCCAGAGGGATCAATCAAGGTTGTAAAATACCATATTATTATTACCATATTATAAACACACCCAGGCAACCCTCACAATCCTGAGAATCCGCAATCACAGAATTCACAATCCTGAGAATCCTGCGACGTTGCAGGATTCTGGGACTTGCTTGACATTGACATTCCCATAATATAGTGCATTGTCAGATAAAATGACGCACACATGTAAGCTCAAACAGCCATACTTCATGCACACACAGAAACCCTTATTATTGTTTGAATAGAGTTTTACACACAAAATGCAGATAAATACAAACACACAGACTTTACACTATGAGTAATAACTATAGCAAAAAATTGCATTTAACAAAGGAAGTCTATTGGCGTCAAACACATGCTAATTAACAACCTTTGAGTCCAACTTTGACAAACTTCAATCACCTGCATGATGAAGTCAGGCGAAAGAAATGTTGAAGATCAAACAGGGGTTAGTGAAATGTTTTAACCTTAGTTAATGTGGTCGGTTGAGCATCATTGTGAATAACTGACACTCACTCACACTTGGATAGCTCACAGCTCATCAAGTACATAGGCTTTAAAGCAAATTGCTTGTGGTTGGTCAAAATGCTTTAGAGTAAACGTTTCCCTTCATTGTTCTCATGAAGGCATGTGCATTGTTAAAGATGCAATTAAATGTAAATTTTCTTTTTGGCTGGATAGGTCATTATATAATTAACATCAATTAATCATATGATCACGTATTCAATTAGGATGAATTTGAAAACATTCTGCTTTAACCATTTTACATCCAAATATAACTTTACTTGATGTGACATGATGTGTCAGACTGGCAAAGCCTGCAACGGACTAACAAAATCAAAATCAAATACCATTCCACCTACATTTCGTTCCATGCAACTTACGAGCAAGGATGGTCTTTGTTACACATTTTACTTGGCAATGCATCATACAACCAGGGGTTTCCTCCCCCACGATTATACATTTGTATTAAGCGACTACTTCCGCCAGTTCCCTTTATTGATCCCAGAGGAGGTAAGGAGGACTTATAATATTTAAATATTGGGAGTACAGTAGATACTTTGTAGTCATCGTCGATAGTAAAAAAAAAAACCCGCAGTAATTACACTTTTATCACTCGTTAAGAAGGTATGCAAGAAGTTGCACAGTAGAGCCCTGCATTCCCAATGCTTTAATTACGAGTGATTATGAATTACATTATTGCATGTCCATAAATGTTTTGTAAATGAACGACAGCAAACTGATCTGAACTGAACTGTCTGTATACACCTCAACTACACCATCTTGCCTTTCTTGGACTTAAAGTTCTTGTAGAAATTAAAGTAGTTAGTTAGTAGTGGTTAGTTAAAAGAATAACCATTGCCATCATACAAACTGAAATTGACAGTAGGCTAAAACAGCAATGTCGTCAGTAGATACGTATGTATATATTGGCCAATGATTTTCAAATCAGTGAGAATCCCAACACACACACACACACACTTTGCCCAAGATTGGCTTGTAGAACCCCAAGCCAAAATGACCTTTGGTGACACTCAAGAGATCTCCACTGTGGCTTAACTCAAACTGATGTATGTGCTATTAACCACAGCCCTACATCAGCACAAAGAATTGCAGAAAGATTATTAGATTATCTGAAGAGAACGGCTAAGACCTGGTTTAGACTATACATGGACATGCACACCACTCCTATAACATACTACAACATATTTCCACACACACACACACACACACACACACACACACACACACACTTCAGTAATATGTGCACAGTTTCATTTTCAATGAGAGGAGAGTAGGAAATGTAGTTGGTAGAACAACGCAGGCTCCTCAGAAAGATGCGTTGAAATGCACACACCCTACTGCCTACTTCCTTGCTAGAGTGTCCTTCTATTCTGCACTTTGGAACACGAGTGATAGCTGCAGTGAAAAAAAGTGACATAATGCAGGTTTAACTTGTGATGTGTGGACACCTCTCCATGGTTAGGCTACCTTGCACTTGGTCAAACTCCTTGGTCATAAAACACCATATCCAAATACAACATTAAACTGAAACAGAATCAGCATCTCACTGCATAGCTGATGTGCAATACAGGCCAGATACAAAATAAATGGCAGCATAGATCAATATAATTGCCCGTCATACAAACATAGAAAACGGGAACAATCCCAAATGAATTAGTTTAAACAAGCAGTAAAACAGAATTGAACCTATTAGTTGCCATTTGTTGGTCTGATTATTTTGAAAAACGACTACCCTGCTCTCTATAGAGCCACAACTGCCAGAAAGGTGATGGGCTGGTGTTGGGTCAAAGCTTGTGTATGTGTGGTAGTACTGACTTTTGTTGTTCTTGCGAAGCAGTGCAGAGGTAATCCAGGGCTCTGACTGGACCATCCTACTGGAGGGTGTAGTCTTCTCCTCCACTGTTGACGACGTGATCACCATGGAAATATTTGGCGTTAAGTCGACACAGCAGGGAAACTGTCAATCAAAATGCTGTGCGATGGGCAGGAGTGGATAGTCACTTATTGTTTTCAATCCCAGAGTTCACTTTGACAACTTACATCCAATCAAATCATTTGAACGCTAATTGGTGGGAAACCAACCAACCAATCAAAAGGCACCGTCCCCTCTGGCTTGTTGTATTATATTATTATTATTATTATTGTGGTTTCTAAGGCAACCAACTGGCGTGCAGGCAGCTTGTCCGTCTCTTTCAGTGTAAAAATATAAAGGATTTAACTCTGTTCTGTTTTGTGGAATAACACTATACATATAAATCTCTTTTCCTCCATATATATTTTTTTCTCTGTGGACATGAGGAGTTATGGGTGATAACATATTTGGTTCTTTAAATTAGCTTTTTTTTTTTTTTGTTCCATAATTTCATGCATTGTTTTTTTGCTGGAAGTTTCTAAATCTCCAAGTCGTTGGTGGGTGTTAGTTGTCCAATGTAGGCCAAACGACTACTACTAGCTGTTTTTATTGTACCATAGACTTAGCTTGCATGGAAATTCAACAAATCCAAGAAGAGTTTAACTAGGTCTACATGGTTAAAAATGGCACTGCAGTTTTTAAAGCAGGCCATGAAGCTATCTAATATTTTTAAAGTCCATTATAGCTTTGGTTCTTTAAGGGTAGGTAGTCTTGACTGAAAAGTAGTCTTTGAGTGGCAAATAGTAACTTCCGGTTGGTTAAAGTAGAGCCTTTAAACAGCTTCAGCAGGCATAGGTCATTCAAGGCATAGGTCATGCACGAATCTAACACTGCACAGTGCTAGTAAAGCATACTGTCAAGATTGCTGAGCTGGGTGGTGGAAAGGGTGGAAGAGGAGGAGGTGGAGGGGGTTAGAATTTCAAGCCGCCTGCCTTTACCCCATCCCTAACACTAAAAATAGGTCCAATTACTGCCACTTTCTAAACGACTTAGGACTAGACAGACCTGGGTTACAAAAAGCGAAGCTATCTATTCGATTATTGGACTGAAACAGTACGACTACTACTACCGACAGTGTTTGTAGCCCTGTACGACTAAAACTTTTGTTAAATGACGTGTGTTTTGGCTGTCTTTAGCGTATCGCGTGTGGGATGTCAGCTGTGTTAGCTAGGTGCTAGCCAATAGGGGGGGAAACAGGGGGCCATTCTAATAAAATGCCTGAGAATAACCTAACCCCATTCTGACTATGTAAAATGGCAGGGACACGTGAACAAACAACTTCGAGTCTAATTAAAGTCCAAAGACTGTAAAATTAAGTTAATTAGTACAAAAAGACAGTTTTGAAAAAGCCAGAGGGAACAATCAAGTTCGAATATATATCGACTGAACGTGTTTTGACGTTTTGGGAAAAGGTGGTAATGAAAATTACAACATATTTGACAAAAATCCTGGTTATCCTCCGTCAAATTATCTTAATACCGGGCAAAGACGGTAATCCACTTTCAAACTCTTTTGAGGCCTTTGTCTTCTGTTAAACAAAATATATTTATCTTGATCCAGAACACGGTGAACACACTTTACATTAATCCTGTCCGATTGAAACCACTAAGTGGTGTTTGAAAACCAAACCGCGGTTTCAAACATGTCAAATCCAATGGAAGTTCCTGAGCTGACCGTCAGACGCCTTCTGAGCTTTCCCAAGTTAACGTGAGCGGTGGATGGTTCTCCTTTCAGCCTGTTGACAGACGCCTATTTTCCACAAATCCTTTGGTAGTTTCGTCGCTCCACGGTGCTTATTGTATGGCGTTATGTTGTTTTTTAATCATCCGAGGTGAAAACCATCGCAGGGCGACTTCAGTTGATATTCCTTGGCCATATCCGTGGCGTATTTCCCCGTTATTCGGCGGCTCTGGCAGACAACAGCCCAGCTCCCCACCCTGCGATCGGGACTGTACCATTTCCTTGATGTTGGGGGTAGAGCTAGAATGTCTGACGCAGCTTCAAGCACATTTCTTCCCAAACCATATAGGATACAATACATGCACACACGACAATGCAGCGTGGATATCACAGATGTGAGATCCACCTTGTCATACCGATTGGAACCCACAGAAACGTTGTTTAACATAATTGTTGCAGAATGTATGTCAGTCAGGGGGGTCAGTACACTTCCCTCTGGACACAATACTTAAGTCCATGCAGGCCTTCCCTGGATTGTCCATTTATAGTAACAGCAGGATATATATATTGGAACTTTATATGTGTACATACAGGTCACGCTCTTATTTAAACTCTAATCTAATTGACATACTAAGTCACACATTTTGATATATTTGGACGTACACGTACATAAAAGAATAAAAAAAAGTATACATAAAAGTATAAAATGTGATTGAATTAACACATCAGAAATACATGGTGTACAATATAA
>OMNS01049763.1:0-13706 GCA_900303225.1 Laemonema laureysi | reverse complement strand
ACATTTCTCTCCAGCTTTGCCTTTGTTCCAAAATCCTCTTGGCAAATCTGAACGATTCTCCGGGTTGCTTCAACCACTCTCGACTCCAAGCTTGTGTTCACGCCATTACCCGACAGAAAATTGGACATTGCTTTGTGTTTATGGTGTGGGTGTGGGGTGTGCTGAGGACTTTAGGCTTTGTAGTGAGTCAGCAGGGAGGAGGTTGAAGGCTGGGAGACAGCTTTCAACTGAAAACCCTTTTTAAAACTGTAAGCCAACAAAATGTTTTATATTGTAGATGAAGGTGAAAAATACATTCAATGCATTTAATATTATATTAATTCAAAAAACGATTGAATGAGTATTCTGAATACTCATCCGAATGCCAAAGTGTGCATCTAAAGTGGGACGAGTCTTTTTCAAATACAATAAACTACAATACAATGAAAAATACAATATAAATGTAGTAAGCTTTACAACACCTAAAAGAACAAAAGATAAACCAAACCCCTTATCTCCCTTCCTTATCTCCTCTTACTTGGGCTTGTCAAACTGCCTAGACTCTGGTTCGTGTCCCTCCTGTTCCTCCTGCATAAAGTTGCTGTTCTTACGACTTCTAACTCCTGAAGGTCCTTCAAACTTAAGTCTATGCTAAGGATTACAGGTGTCCGTAATTCATGCATGAATCAGTGATGTGTGGATGCAGATGTGTCAGTGTGTTTGTGAATTCATTCTGGTGGCTCTTCTTTAATCTTTAATTATGGTGTTGTGGCTTAGCTGTCCTCATTTTCTAAGTTCATATTTATTTATATGTATTTCACTTTATCGATCCTTGGACACTTTCATCTGAATAGCATCCTGCCTGACTTTGTTGTTGGTTGTTAAATATGCTTTATGAACGATTAAACCGAATGCTATTGTAATTCAAGTTTGGGAGAGCAATTAGTGCACTCATTTGCAGTCGGTTTATAAAGCCATTAAGTGGACTATTACATTTGCTTTTCAATATAAAGACAACAAACATTGTGCTGGATGGACGTGTACACTGCAGTAAGAAAGTCTGAGACGCGAAAAATAAAAGCGTCAAAGTGCATTGCACGGGTGTTCTTGAGAATGGAGAGAGACCTCTGTCAAAAAGATATAATAAAGGTTGTAAACGCTGTGAGATGATTTGCTCATCCTTTCCGGGGATGGAATAAGGGGAGCCGACGGAGACGGTGGTTTAATTAACTTCTTCGCCACGGCAGATGGAGGACAGAGGAAGGGCATTAATCACAGAGGACGACAACAATCTGCCTCTTTATTAGTGCATGCACATGCAGGATGTGACAGGCTACACATCAGCTGTTTGCTCATAAAACAAGGTGGAAAAGACAGAGATTGATTCCAAATGCTTCAGTGACATCACTGAAAATACTTTCAGTGATGTCAGTGATGTGTGTATATTCTGAATGAATGGATGTCAATTAAACACAAATAAAAAGTAAATGTTATTGATCATAGATGAGCACTACATTCAATCTGGAAAACGAATAATTGTGTTTTCTCCTGACTTCAAGAATACTGCTCAATGTTATGACTTATTGACAATTTTAGCTGAGTTTATGTCATGCACTTTCCTACTTCCTAAATGTAATACATAACAAAGACTAAACACTGCCACTTCCAGCCGTATTGCCAAATGGCTGTAAATAAATTACATTGTGAAGTGGGCTGGAAACCTGGCCTTTCTAGAGAAACGGATACATTAGCCAAGCTCCTGACCTAACGACAGGTTCAATAACTTGAGGTGCAATTTTACTGAATTTATTGTGGCCAATTGTCATACGCATTGGCGCAGATTTATGTTACTGCCCGTGGGTGCTCAAAACAGTTGAATGCCCCGCTCCCACAAAAAACCTTCTGCAATCACCACAGCCTATATGACTTGTTAGAGTGCACGGAGACTGCGTCGAATTTAGCGCTCTTCATCCTGCCTATTACTTCCCCATTCATCAAACATCCAGTGGACGACATCTCAAAAAGATGTTCGCCACTCACCGATATGACTATCCGATATGATTATATGCTATAATCCAAAGTAGTGCGGGCGGTGAAACTGATTATTTTGTTCAAGTCTTCAAAATACTACTTTTAAGACGTGTTTGACTCCACAACACCTCAGCCGAATGTGCGATGTGAGTGTGATTAGCCATTACAAGCTGTTTCAAAATGTGACAAAAATAGTCATTGCGACATAGTTACGTCACAAGTGGGAGTGTCCACCCAGATGTATGATCATAGACTGTATGTGTATGATGGATAGATGAGCCCACTAGTTGGTATAATCCACCTGGTAGGCTGGTAGACCGATCTAGTCAGTTGTGAAAGGAGTGGAGACGGCTCTGTCTCTTGGAAAGGCCAACAGTTTGAGTGCTACCACAGTTGTTTTTTTCACTACCGTACCGATCACTCCCTGCACCTGCCTAATTCACCATGTGGTAGACCTTCAACAAGATAGCTGAGTAGAACAGACATGGTAAGACAAGTAACACAATGACATTTTACTGTAATTTGAAAACGTGTAAAACACCACTGGGAGAATGTGGTGAAATCAATCTCAGTCCGGGCTAAGCATTACTTCTATGACACATGAATAATTAATGTTTCTTCGACAAGGGCCAATGAGATATTATTTTGCCCTCCAATCAGGGTCTTGTTCTGTCTGGTCTGTGGCGTGACTACACTGGAAACAAACTGGTATTCCTATATTGCTAGCATATGGAGCATTGATGGGGTTGTCCCAAGGTAGGCTAAAGAGTTGGAAATAAGTGGTTTGCAGTGAAATAGCAAATTTTAGGGTAATGACATTGAAAACTGACCATTTAGTATGTTAAGAGTTTGAGAAGATTTCAACCAGGATTCAGGTACCAAAACATAAGTGGAGTATAGAAAATAACTGCAGTGGGTATCTACTGCCATCTAGTGGTGATGCTAATAAAGCAGTTCTCTGATCATATAGTGTGTGTAGATGTCTGTTTGTAAAGACATGGCTCCGTTGTCCATTGTATGGACAACACTGACAGCTGGTGGGCATACATACAATTACAGAAACATCACAGGTGACAATAGTGGTTCCCCAACAGCACTCCATAAGAGTGAACGAATCATAGCATGTGTGTTGTAATTGTTAGATATTTTAGGGTCGCGGGTGAGGCTATTGTAGTCTAATTAAAGTACCCTTGCTCAAGGACAGCCTCACATAAGGTAACATGCTTTATGCATTGCATGTATCAGGAGTACGCATCGTAGAGAAGTAGAGCCACTGCGTCTCTGTGTCTGCACCGCTGCAGAACACTGACAAGCTTGTGAAAGTCAAAAGGGAAGGAAACAAGCAGAATTCCACAGCAGAAATAGCCCAGTTACTGTCATGATGATGTGACAGATGGGAGGATCATTCTGGGCATAAACGCATGCGCACGTTGTTTAAGCAAGGTATATGGGAAGTGAGCAAACGTCATTCACACAGAGGACAGGTGTGTTTGATGTCAGAAGGGGTGCCTGCAGAGACACATTTTATTCCAAAAGAGGCACGAATAGACAAAAGTCAATGCAACCAGCAGCCCAGGCCGAAGTTAATGAACACTAATTACCTTTATGGACACTTAGTCCTACATACAAGGGTTGCATTCGATGGCATGCAGTTGACAATATGTGCATCTGTTTATATTTTATGACATAATGAACTATTTGTTCATTACGTTATAAAATAATTGACCCTTTACCTCAATATACCACAACCTACGTCTGGCCCTGCCTCCTCTGCATGGTACCACAGTCCAGATTATTTTTATGTGTGGTTCATTCTTCCACAAAGACACTACTGTTGTCAGCACTGACATAATAGCTAACGTTTGTTTCTGTTTTCCTACAACTATCCTGTACCAGTATGTTTTTTTAGGACACTATGTAATGCAACACTATTAATTGAACAGTTTGTCTTAAATTGTCTTTAAATCACCGGAGAGGTTGTTTTCAAAAAAAGCTGCCAGCTAAATAACTAACTTGTAAATGATTGCCATTATGTTTTAAGACAGTAGAGATACCAGTCAGTATGGTTTTCTACTTACATTTACATTTTTGTAATTTAGCACAAACTTTTCTCCAAAGCAACATACATATTGGCCTCAGGCTGAGAACTTAAGCAGAGACTAGGTTTGTTTGTACAAATTATTACAAGATAATACACTGTGGCCCTATTCGTATTCGTATAGATACGTTATTATGCATTGTTACATATGGCTTCAAGGTAAATACATTTCTTCTGAAATTGTACTTTTTTTAGTTTGGTGGGAAGCTTCAGAAATCGGTTTAGAACTAAACAGCTGTTTCAAAAATATCACAATTCTCCCAATAGACGATAAATATTCTTCCCAAACTTCCATACTCAAATCCTCCTTCATACATTATACTACAACAATGTATTTACTAAGACTTGTTAGGCTTTTAAAAGAAGAACACCCTAGCAACCACCTAGAACACCATAGAAACCCACATAGAACAGGAAACCACCCAGAACACCCTAGTAACCACCTATATCGCCCTAGCAACCAACTAGAACACCATATAAACCACTTAGAAAAACCTATTAATCACCCAGATCACCCTAGCAACCATCTAGACCAACCATTAAAAACATCCTAGTGACCAACCAAAACACCCTAGCAAACACCTAGAAACCACCTTGAACACCCTAGCAACCACCCAGAACACCCTAGCAGCCACCCAGAATACCCTAGCAACCACCCAGAACATCCCAGCAAACCACCAAGAACACTGTAGCAACCACCTACACCCACATAGAATACCATATAAATCACCCAGAACACCCTAGCAACCATACAGAACACCCTGGCAACCACCTAGAATACCCTAGCAACCAACAAGAACACCCTAGCAACCATGCAGAACACTATAGCAACTGTGCAGAACACCCTAGCAACCGTCCAAGACACCCAAGAAGCAACTTATAACACCCTAGCAGCCACCATAACACTGCAGCAGTACTTCACATCACTCGTACTGTACATACAATTTCTTCTGAAATTGTACTTTTTCTAGTTGTAAAACCTATTATCTTGACGCTTTGTAATCTTGGTTCTAAAAGTCTTAGCTGAATGTAAATCTTGATAGACAATAGACTACATACTCATTTCATAATTTCATAATTCAAATTGTTATATTTGATACCTCATTTGGCTATTCCTACAAAGATTATATAGTGTAGCAAGTAACGGAAGCATGCCCCCATTTTATGTTCTGCAGCAGGTCCTGTGCTGTTAAGATAAGTGGGAGACGTTTAAGAAATGACAGCTCTAAAAACTTATTTTTGCTGAGAATAAATTCGCGCAATGCATGCTGGGATTCTGCGGGAACTGGGAGCTCGCACAACGCCATCTTTAAACCCCACAATAAGCCACAGTTGAACACTGCTGGCACAACGACACAATCCACACATCGGAATATAAGTTGTAATCGTGGGATTCGTGTGATTGTGTTCCGGGTAATTTACCAAGGAGCTGGTTGGTGGACCTTCAGGGACATTGTTATGGTCCATTGCGAGATCGTTAAAATGTTGACGATCTCGTGATCGGACAGCAACAATAGACGGAAAGACAACAACAAGGGACTAGCTCGCTAGCATGTAGCCAGGCTACACTCGGCGCTAACGCGGATGCTAATTGGCGGATGTTTAGCTCTCGTCTAGCTAATTCGCCAGCGAATCCGCCAGTTCACCCACACATTTGACCAGACAGCGTTGTTAACGACAGCACTATATCCCGTGGCAGCGTGTATAGTCGTCCATCGCGTGGTGTGTTATAGTTTATTTAGTTATTTATCAAACCGAGACTGCGGGGTGGCTTTAGCTAAGTGAGCGCGGAGTCCCGACTTCTCCCCCCAGCGGCCCGGCCGGAGATGCGCGGTGGAAGATGTCGGTGTCGGGGCTGAAGGCCGAACTGAAGTTTTTGGAGTCCATTTTTGATCCAAACCACGAACGTTTCAGAATCATTGACTGGAAGCCCGATGAGCTGAGTTGCCAATTTAACGTGACGGGGGAAAAGCTTTTGATTATCCACTGTAATATAACGGTGAGTCAATCACACTCGCATTGTTTTTATCGGCCTTGTCCGTAGCTCAAGTTAGCCGGCTAGCTTGCTTTACAAACAGCAAGCTGGGCTTCAATTATATTGTCTGGTTTGTGTGTTGGACATTTTGCGCAGTTTTATTATCTATATGTTGGTACTGATGCGACCTCGTGGATTATTATACAACATGACATGTTTAGAGTATACTGTTATAAACTTTGACACATCTATAGACGGATGCAAAGTATAGTAGGACATTACAATAGCCTGTTCAAGTACAACAGCAAATGATCCAATCAAATGTTACTGCGCTATTGTATCTGATGTAATATATTCCTTTATTTAGGAATCGTATCCTTCTACACCGCCGATATGGTTTGTAGACTCCGATGACCCAAGTTTGACACAAGTCTTGGAGCGTTTGGAAGATGTCAGAAGAGGCAATACCTTGGTATGTATTTGAATCTGCATTTATCTAGTCCAAACAAGGTTGTTGTCTGCTGAAAATTGTTTATTTCAGGGCCCAGTATTTTGGAAATCCTTTGTCATCACAATCTGTTGACATCATTTTTGTCGTGCCATGGTGACGCAATTCTGGCCTTTACAGACTTTATTTCATGATGGTGGCAAATGAGCCACCAGTATGCAATGTCTGTAGGCGTTTGTATGTGTATTTGTCAGGGTATTTATTGTACGTATTGAATACCCTATAGGCCACGATATATAATTGCATGTTATTTTATTTTGAGTGAAGTGTGTTGTCGTGAGTCGTGTTGTGCTGGAATGTCGTTTGTTGACACCTTGCGCAATATCTATTTTCATTATGTCGCAAATGTGACGTACAAGTGGCACGTCAGTGGCATACAAAAAGTTAGATGGGCCACTTTTAATTGTAATAATTTTTTGTTGTGGTTGTTTGCTGTTACATTGATTATATACACTACATGTAGGGACATGAGCTTCATAACCACGTTCAAATATGTTCAATCATGTTGGGCTTAATGGAATTACCATATGTCCAATGTCTTGTAGGTATTGTTAGTAGTAATGATTTTATTGCTACATTTCCCCAGACTTTATGTCATGACTTCATTCATGAGTAATGAAACATTTTTTCTATTAATAGCAGTAGAAATTTAGTGCAGTCACATGCTTTTAGATGCATAATGTACTTGTATTTATTTAGTATTTATACTTTTGTATTTATTTTTTGCTTCACAAAAAGATGCAACAATTTATCTAGGCCAATGGCGGTATATCTGTTGTCACATGTGTGTCACATGTCCAACCTAAATGATGTGCCTATATCTCAACTATTCCCCCAGCTTCTGCAACAGCTGAAGAAGCTCATCTGTGATCTCTGCCGCCTGTACAACCTACCCCAGCACCCCGATGTGGAGATGCTCGACCAGCCTCTACCTGCAGGCCCAGTGGGACAGGACCGAAAGGCAAGGCTGCCTAATGCGCTCTCGTCAAGCAATTGCCCATGACGGGCAAATGGGCTTGTGTTTGATTGTGGATGAAAAGTATATATTTATAGATATGGCAGAGGCCACTGCAAACCGAGTCTGCTCACGTTCACTACTGAGCAGGCCGCTGCCTGCATCGCAGCAGACCAGAGTATGATGAGCTGCATACTCTGAACAGATCAATAGTCTCTTCCTGTGGTCAACAGCAGCCAGGGGCTGTGCTCTCTTAACAGGATGACCGGTCGGCTCGTGTGGCTCTGCTTTTAGCAACATTACTCCACACGTGTGTGTTTTATTTATTTATTTATTTATTTATTTATTTATTTATTTATTTATTCATCTTTCAGCATGGGACGACAGACGAGGTCACTTCTGAGGAAGAGGAGGAGGAAGAGATGGGAGAGGTAAGGGCCTGCCCCCCGTTCACCGATATCATGTCTTGCTTTCACAACGTTCTGCGCGAGAACGTTCGCCTTTCTTCTACTTTTCTCCATGTCTCACTTCTGCAGCCTTTTTGAAACGCCTGCTTAGACGGTTGAGCGTATACTGTGTGACTTTGGCAGTTTTTAATTGTTGTGATTTTTACAAGAATTGTTAGATTTATTGCGGTCCAATACTTTTTTTTTTTTTTTTTTTTTTAAGACTCCTGTACACCCACTCTGTTTTTGTGTAGTCGGTGCTATTTTATACACAGACTGAAATCTGAAGACACGCATGCTTTTTCCATACATGCAATAAAATGTACATCAACAACATTAACACTACATACAGTCAAGGGGTGAAGTTCAGTCACATACTCCCACAACCTGATATACAGTATATGATATTCAAGTAACCGGAAGGAGCTGATCAAATGTATTACTTCTGTTTCTTTTTAAACGTCAATGGTAAGGAGCCAGCCTAGTACAGTACAGTGTTATATTACTACCTTCTGCAAGCACTTGTTTCCCATGTGTAATACAATACATACTTGTATGACATGCATATATGTCATGGAACAAGAATTTTGCCGCCATGGTAGCCCCCATCAGTACTGTATGCGTTAACCTATATTGGCAACGCATAGAAATGAACCCTTTTGGTCATTGGTCTGCGGAGGGACGCGGTGGGCCAATTGAAACGCGTTTGAATTAAAAACCCGACAGGACATCGAGGACCTTGACCACTATGACATGAAAGAGGAGGAGCCAGTGGACGGCAAGAAGTCCGAGGATGACGGCATCGAGAAGGAGAACCTGGCCATCCTGGAGAAGATCCGCAAGAACCAGAGGCAGGACCACTTGAACGTAAGTGCTCATTCGGTAAGGTCACCTTTTCCTACTTTTTTGGGGCGATGGGCGGGGCGCATGCTGTTGATACTAGTAGTCTGTGTCCATTTAAAATGTAACTGAATGTCGCTACCTCACACACTGACCATTGTCCTGCATGTATAGAAATGCACGTGTGTGTGTGTGTGTGTGTGTGTGTGTGTAACCGGGTCATGGTCAGGTGTTTGTTTTCTGTTGTAATGACAGACGAGTAGAGCTTTTGTGAAGGGCTAACAATGCGCAGAGAGGAGTGTCTTTGTTCCCAGGCTGCAGTGACAGTTCAGTCCCTTCAGGTTACTCTGCCCTTCAATGCGCTGCAGACGCATGGAGAGATTTATTCAGCCCAGCTCACACATCGATTTCCCTGTATCAGCTGTTAGGCTGCTTGAAATCTGTCAAAATGTAATTATGTCCTACCAAGCTGCTTCTGAAGTTGCGATTACACTGCAATTCCCGATACAATGAGAACAACATTGTTGTTGCTTTGGAGTGAGAAGTGAGAAATAGAACCATTTTGGGGGCACGGGCGGCCGTTCGACCAACTAGTACGCTAACCGCGTCGGCAACACGCCTCGTAGCGACCCCCGGTTCGATTCCCACCTGTGGTCCTGTGCTACATGTTGTTCGCTCTCTTCACACTCTTTCCTGTCCCTCTTCACTTGTTCTGTCCATAAAGGCTCAAAGAAGCCCATAAAATATATATTAAAAAATAAACTTAAATAAATAAATAAATACAAAAAAAGATGTTGGAAATGTAAACAATTCCAGATTCTAACGGTGGGTTGTAGTCCAGTGGACTGCTATTATATGCTTTTCATCTTTGGCTCATGTGAAGCCCATGGCCTCCAGAGCAGCGAGAGCTCTTTGTTTCTACTGGTTTCTATTGTTTTCTATTTTTACTTTCATAGGGAGCCGTCTCTGGCTCTGTGCAAGCCTCCGACCGCCTGATGAAGGAGCTGAGGGAGATCTACAGGTCCCAGAGCTACAAGACGGGTACGCGCCTCAACGCTAGGACCTACTTTTATATATATAATGCCGTCGAGTTCTGTCGTGTCGTTTTGCTTGTGGATATAATTCTCCGTCTCTCTCCATGAATAGGGATCTACTCGGTGGAGCTTGTCAACGACAGCCTCTATGAATGGCACGTCAAGCTAAGAACGTAAGTGACCGTTTGTGCTTCCTCGGTCCCTGGCGGGGTCCTGTACTTGGTCCTTCACTTTTAATTAAGGACCGTGTTGTCTTAAACGAACCCGTGTTCTCCGTCTCAACAGAGTGGACCCGGACAGCCCCCTGCACAGCGATCTCCAAGTCCTAAAGGAGAAGGAGGGGATGGATTACATACTTCTCAACTTCTCATATAAAGTATGCAAAAGCCACCAGGGCTGTTATGGTTGCGCGTGACGGCGTACTACATCACAAATATTAACAAATAACAATTAATAACAATCACACCCTGCTCATTGTCTTTCCACAGGATAATTTCCCTTTTGACCCTCCGTTCGTGAGGGTGGTGTCACCAGTGCTTTCCGGAGGGTGAGTCCGCTTGGCCAGTTTCAACAGCATCCCGTCATCCACCTTAATGTTAAACAGAGTAATCTGATCCTCCCATAATCCATGTTTTCCCTCTAGATATGTTCTCGGAGGCGGTGCCCTGTGCATGGAACTTCTGACCAAGCAGGTAGGTCTAAAACCTACACTCTCACCAGGGTTCATTCCAGTCCCCGTTTGAAACGGTTGTACCCCATAACCTTTGGGTTCCTTCCTGTCTTGCAGGGTTGGAGTAGTGCCTATTCTATAGAGTCTGTCATCATGCAGATCAATGCCACTTTAGTCAAAGGCAAAGCCAGAGTGCAGTTTGGAGCCAATAAGGTAAGCAGACCCCAGGTGCAAGGCGAGCATGTGCCCAGAACAACTCGAAACCACTTAATGGCTAACATTGTGCCACACAGTTCTGCATGTTTTGCCGGGGGAGGGGGTCTTGAGGAACTGATATTGAAAGCTCTCTAATGTTTTTTTACCGGGAGTCAAACGGTCTCGTATCAAGGACAAGGTGTTTAGTTATTCATTGACACGACAGACGGCTGCTGGCAGAGAGTCGCTCCTTATCACGGTGATCGTTTCGTTTGGCCTCCCTCATGTGGTTGTGTGTCATAGTAGGTCTGATGGAGTGTGGGCTCCGGTGAGCATTTGAAATATCCTACGCATTTAAGCTTAATTGTATCCCACGCAGTGACGCCCGTCTCAGGTTGGTTGTAGCTTTCCGAGTCGAGATAACTGCTTTAGTTATGACACAATTGTATTGGCTAGTGAATAATATTGTGGTTGTTTTTGTTTGTTTTGCTGTCTCAAATTCAACCGTTTAAGTGTGAGATTGCTCTTACGTGACCAAATGTCCTGCAACAAACGCCTTCTGTCCTCTTCAGAACCAGTACAATCTTGCAAGAGCACAACAGTCCTACAAATCTCTGGTTCAGATCCACGAAAAGAATGGTGAGTGTGTGTGTTTGTCTCATATTTCATAGATGCAACATTGCTAACCTTGTTTACAGAAACCCTATCCCTGTTACGCGTCAACACATTGGAAAATTAATGCTGGCACTAACGTTACACCGGTAAACAACATAACATGTGCGTAATTGAATCTTTTGCTATGGCCTCATAATGGTTGTTATCACAGGTTTTTTTTGCATGGATAACAAAACAACCAGCAATCGATATTGCTCTCTTACTTCTGACCAAGAATCCGCTTGTCTGGACACACATTTATCTTGCATCGCCATGACTACACAAGGAATGGAACATAGTACGTCACTTTTGTCATTACCTGCTCAACCTGCCCACTGTAAAAACAAAACAAAATGGTTTTGGCTATTACACCTACTCTTTATTTACTCAGCATCTCTAGAACAATATAAACTCCCAAAAATATACACTTGACGTGACCAGGGGTGCGGCGTTTAACATAATTGACAGATTTTCCTTTTGGGTTTACCATAAGAGACCAACCTCGCTTTGGTTCCAGTAAAATTGCCACGGTTAGCTGCTCTCATCTCAGCAGAAAATGGGTCACTTTAATGGATGGATTGTAAAGTACCATTGACCTATGTCAACATGCATGGTTGAGAAAGCCCCTTCAGCGAGCTTAGCTTCAGCAAACGGGGGTACATGTGGTCCGAACCCATTTAACTTGAATGAGCTATCGGGGCAACCTGACGGCTCTCTTGTGTCATGGAAGCGTCTCACTTGTGTTTTTACACCTTGGATGTGATTTAGGAGGTAGATGAGGTGGATTAGATGAGGAATACAACAAGCCCGACGCACACACCGCTCCGTTAATGTAGAATAAGCCCAGATTCCAGTCTCAACATGTTCTAATCAACTCAATCATTGACATTTTCTAAGGTAGCAGGCAAACGAGTGACTATGATTTTTATGAGCGTATGCAGCAGCCACAATGGCAAAAGCTCTCCCTTCTAATAGGGATGGGCCGAATACATCATGTATCTGTTAGGTTTTCAGATGTTTGTTAGGCGCTATTGTGGGTGTCTGATCACCCTAAAAGTATTTCAAACATTTTTATCTCTGGGATATTCGGATTTTTTAAAAAAATCATTCAAATCTTGAATTGAGATTGTGAGTACCTACCTAACGAACAAATATCTCAATATTTCAATAGTAACGCGTTGGTAATTTAGTTTCATGCACTTGAATAGACTTCCACTTATTAAGGGATCGATCACACGGAACCACATCTTCTCTTCCGTTGACAAAAAGTCTAAAAAAGTGTAAACATCGTAACTTTTATGCGTGGTGAAAGAAGGTGCATCAAGAGACAGTAGCCCAGCACAGGCGCTCTGTACCACAGGAAAACAATGCTGAAGTGGGCGGCGTGTTTTTCCAAAACGCCGCGTTATCGGCCTTATTTTTTCCTGTTGGTCCACCTTCCAGAAGAGCACCTGAGCGCCTTCTTTTCAGGTGTCCGTGCTTTCGGCCGTAGTGCTGCCTTGAAACGCCAGTTTACACAGCGAACAAGCGGCCGCAGTTCAGTAGAGTCTTTTGATCTCGGTGAGGTCACCATGGTTAGAATATCATTGATGTGGGCTGTAGATGTATTCTGTCGACTGACGTAGTTTTTAGGGTTTTTTTGTCCGAAGAATCTCAGTCTTTGTCTTTTTTTACGCGTAGACGTGTAACATCCGAGGGCTTCAGACGGACATTATAATTTAAAATGTGCAAACACTCGAAACTGTAGTTGCAGTTATAGATGAGTGAACTGGGGGCTGTTTGTTTTTTGTCCTAATCTGTTTCACTCCATGAGTGCAGTCATGCTCTACAGAGTACCTGTAAACAAAAAAAAAGCTGCAAGCTCACTACTGCAAATATGAACTTATGATAACGTAGCCTGTTTATAATAATATTGTACAACACACGAGGCGCCGGGCAACCAGCACTGTAACCAATGCCAACCAAAGTGGAACGAAGAGCGCGTGCGGCAGGGTTTTGGTGCTCGGTTCGGGTGTTGGCCGGTTGGATATCGTACAGCGTCTGTACAATCCGATTATTTCTAGCGTTTTGGGTGGGGGTGGGCGGCGGTGATGGGGCGACTGGTCACAGCTGGGTGTAGCTTTAGTGGCACGTCAGCGCCGATTAGCACATTTGTAGTGTAAGGGGAAAAGTTTCTACAGTCAGGGATTTTACAAATGTAGACTAGCGCTATATTATGTGTGTGTCTACTATATATATATATATTTATTTGTTTTGTGTTGATTGGTGAGCACATCTGCTAGATAGCAAAATGAGGTAACTTTGCAGGACAAAAAAAAAAG
>OMNS01049757.1:6053-17632 GCA_900303225.1 Laemonema laureysi | reverse complement strand
GGGGGGGGGGGGGTAAAGGGTTAGATTCGTCTCCTACATTAATGCAGACAATACGGAAAAGCATGATAAAAAAAAGAAAATAGTATAATTATTGATAAGTGGTTGAAGAAAGAGATCATCCATACATTTGATTTGGTTGTGTTGAGTCTATGAGAGTATATTGAGTCAGAGAATATGGAGAACATAGAGTAAGACTGAGAATAGACAGATTTTCATGAGAGAAAAAAATTGAAAAAGTAAAAATACTTTTGTTGAATATTAATTCATGCAAAATAAAAAGAAAAGTTTTCAATCTGATTGTGTGGAGTTTCGGAAATCTGCACTCTGAATCTGTAATGGGGGTTCTCTGCATGTCAATAAGCATGGAAAGGATTTGTGTAGATTTGTGTAGCCTCAAGACCACCTCCTTGTATCTCTCAAGCTCCTGGACAAAGGTGCGCTCGTGGAAGAGCGTCTGCAGCCTCTCCTGGGTGTAATTGTGGCAAAGCTCCTCAAAGGTTGCTCCCCGCTGGCGCTGAGCCATGCGTGGGTTCTGGAAGCCCGGCGTATCCACAATCAGTAGGGAACACAGAGAGTGTTGACTGGACTTCAGCGCCCTGGAGAATACAACACAACACACACCATATCAGTTCTTATCAAGTTACACAAGCAGAAATATATACACAGCTACCAAACTGAGGCAGCCTCATCTCCTGCCGACCGTGGCCCACATATGCTCTGTCAGTGATGTCGCTTATGCCAAGGTGATACATTACAGTAGTGCTTATAAGAGCAATCAATTCATCTTAACCTAGTAGCGCAGTAAATCCGATTTGCTCACCATTTGATGGTGTATAGCTAGCAGACTGACGCCAGAGGACCAGATGGGAATATGAATATGTGCAAGCAAGAGAAAACCATAAATCGAATGTAGTATATAATACAAAAGAATAACGAATAAATACGATAATAAAACATTTTCCTTCCCCACTTGCAAAGAACCAAAAAATAATAATATTTGTATAAAACGAGCTTCCTGGATTAGAGGAAAATAAAAATCAGGCTGCAAAAAGAGCTGGCGATGGAAGAGATGAGATTTTTCACAAACACTTGAAGACTACCGGCTCACGTGGCTTCAAAATGTGCCTGGAATGGCAGAACACTAACAGTGGGTTGAAAGAAGCTGAACGGAAGGTGAGATAAGAAGAGTGAGGGGCAGACCTGTTAACAAGGGAGATGACCAAGGTGAAGAGCTCAGAGTAGAGGCCCGAGGCCATGGCCTCCAGGCACTCCGGGGCTGTGATCTTAGGACCTGAGAGCCAAAAGAGAGGGGGAGAGATTCACAACACAGCCAGCACAAAATACACAAAGAAAGAGCGACAAAATAACAGACGTTGAAGGAATGATTAAAAACCATAGAGAGAACCATAACCATTTCATCAAAATTGTTAACAAATTTACAACAATAAAACATATGTTTTGAAATGACAAGTCATTATGTTGTTTTACTAATCCATGAAAGATGCTGACATTGGGAATGGTTGCTATATCATACACAGCTGTAGATTGTTATGGCTTTTTCTATATCGTCATGTTTTATCAATACCCTACAAATTGACATTATATACTTTTCAGAAGAAATGCGATTACTACATGTTACAACAGCATCAGACAAGTGTGGCAGTGATAACAATGACAAGGAAGAGAATAGGCTACTAAAAAAGAAAAAAACTGAAAGAAAATGAGACTGAAAATGAGATTCACCTGATCCATCGCCGTGGCCGGCCTCGTCTGGGCCTCCTCTGAATGAGGTAGAGCGTTGCAGTCCTTTGGCTTGGTGTTTAAAGATGGCAGAGGACAGCTCCTCCAGGCTGCAGCCCAGCAGGTAGGCGGCCTTCTGGGCCCACTCGTGTCGGGCAAACTGCTTGCGTCCCGCTGAAGAAGCCATTATAAGGGCAATAATAATTAGACCATTTTCACTAAGACTAAAGATAAGTCTACTGCCCTGGTTCATAAAAGGAGCAGACACATAATTAGTGTTATGAGCGACACCTGTGTTTGTCCCAACCCTAAACCAATGACAGCTCTGTGAAAACGGTCTATTAGGGCTAAATGTCACTTGAGTTGCAAATAGTACTATCCATTCAAATGCTAATAGTCTAGAGTCTAGAGTCTTGAGGACGCACAGTTCATACTACATTTAAAAAGGTGCTATAATCTACAGGACGCAGACAGTGGACACATGGTTCATACTACATTTAAACAGGTGTTATAGCCTAGAGGACGCAGACAGTGGACACATGGTTCATACTACATTTAAACAGGTGTTATAATCTACAGGACGCAGACAGTGGACACATGGTTCATACTACATTTAAACAGGTGTTTTGCAGGCATTTCTTTACATTTGTGTGGAAAATAAATGGCTGTTGTTGGTTTGGAAAGATTTAGGCCGCTGCAGTACAGACTGAGCACATTCCTGCAGGTCAGCGTCGGCTCCTGAAGGCCGTCGTAACGATGCAGCCATAGCATCAGTTTTTGCAGAAATAGATGTTATAACAGCAATAAAACCACTGTATTTTTCAGCTTGCCGCCGTTGACGTTGCGTTAATCTGATTAGCTGAAGGTGTCGTCTGTCAAGTCTTCAAATCAATTGCTTACGGCAAAAGGCCAGACTCCTACCAAGTACAGAAGAATTGTGCACGACACTAAAGCCTGTTTTTTTGCCAACACATTTGTTGTGCATTTGCAACAGATTGGTAAGCAAAGACATCACAGGAAAACAGTCGACTCCCATCAGGCAATGTTAAGAAAAGACAATCACAGAACTGACTAATTATTTTTGCTGGACTTTTGGCTTTTCTACTCGTCTGATGCCGTCACACCAGTTTGATAAACCGAGTGTTGGCAACAAAGACAATTCAGACGGTGAATATATTGAGGACCTTTATCCTTTATCAAAATGAAAGGTGTGTGGTTTTAAGGATTAGCCTGGTGTGTGAAAACATACACAGAGGAACAAGATGAGAGAAGGCGAGGGAGAACAGAGACGACAAGGATGGGTAGGGAGGAGAAACAATAAAAATGCTAATGACTTAAGGTCTGGAAGGAGCGATAAAGTCATTAAGACAGGATATACAAACAAGAAAGTAACACAAGATGTTGAATGACTTTTTCCATTACCTTCATCTGCCTCTGCGTTTGATAGGGCGCAGCATGCAAACATGCAAGCAGAGAAACCACGTTAGACAGGAAATTAGTTTATGTATCAAACACATTTGCATACTCAACACAAGAGAGAATAAGACACTCAAAAATACCAGCATCCCCTCCGCCATGTTTTGAAAAAAAATACCCATTTTCATGCTTTTCTGTACGCAAAAGAAACAGGAAGCTCCAGTTGTTCCTCCTGGAAGGCTACACAAAACATTTTACAACAGTTCCATCCAAACTGTGCTGAGTGACCACACACTGTAAAAATGTGTAAGTAGATCAACAGGCAGGCATGCAGTGAAACATGTATAGAGACTTACAATAATTTACACCACCTCATGTGTATGAAATGGTTCTTAAAGTGCTGCACATGAAGCTATCTGTAAAGTAAAAGTTATGCTACAAGCAAAAAGCAACCATCTAGGTTGAGGGTGGATGTGTGTGAATGTATTTATGTGCGTGCACATGCTTGTGTGTTTAAGTGAATAAAAAGACATCATATTTAGTACGAAGTGGAACAGCATGCAGTGGAAAATCCTTTTGCAGTTGTAGCTGTAGTGGATAAACTGCTGCATGCCTGCATTGAGAATATGTCAAGTCTGACCCCTGTTGGCGGCTTGGTTTAAACATTGGACTCTAATGTCACAAAACTCAGTAGGATCATTTAGATGCGTTTTTATCATGGTCAACATAATTACCTTTTTCAAACTACTGAAGGCCACTTCCAGGTGTATGTCAAACCCTTCATTAACCATTAAAAGGCTAATCCACCAAATTGAGAAACATAGGCACTAGGTTTTCCACTTGCCATCAATTTGAACCAAGCCGAGACAAGACATTGCTTAAGTGGTGTTTTGTGCCATCTTTTTCAATACCTTTTGTGGCCCCTGCCGCTCCCAGGTGGTAAATGGCCCCCAACACGAGCCAGAGGGCCTTCTGCTCTTCACCAGAGATGCCCAGAACCTTCATAGCTGCCTGCAGCTTAGTGAACTGCTGAGCAGCCCGCTGCTTTTCCTCAGGCTACAACCAAGCAGGCCAAGAGCCAAGGTGTGGTTGTAGAGGGAAATTGGAATGGATGGACAACATTTGAAGTTCACGCACCAAACATTTTTGTTGTATTTTTTGAGAAACACAGAACAAAATGGCACTTGTTCAAACAAAGAGGCAGACAACTTACACAATGATACAGGAGCTCTATAATTATGCAAATGTTATGCGGGTGTAAACCAGACATAATACACTTTCTTTCTCATCTTGTACTTACAAATCATTGTCACCCCATAGAGGGACATCCCATCAATCATTCCATCTGGTGTAATTACCTTGGACAGAGGCAGGATCCCAAAAGCACTGTTCTCTGCAAAGTGGTTAAAGTGCAGCTCCGTTCTGCCAAGGAAGTGACATGGAAAGATAGTGAGTGAGAAGCTGGTGATGGAGTAAATAAGGTACAATTATACCTAAGAGCGAGCCGACTACTCAGTATACAGTCTACTGTATATTGAGTAGTCAGCCAACAAACAAGTTGCTTGGCCTACGAAACACATTACATATAAATTATTACATATTTAGTTTGGATTAGATTAGATGTAAATAATTATCCAAAAATGTCTCATTATCAACAGAGGTATCTTGAAAATTCATTGTAATCTCCGGCTTTGTCAGGTGCATCAATGTGCAGCTCTATGCCAAGGTACCATGTAAAGGAACTGCAGATGGATTCTTTTTCATGTTATTGGCCTTCGAAACGAACCCCTGATCAACATAAATATGAAATGCGAGACCCTTTGTTTATTTTTACACAAATGTTGGTATACTTTGACAGGAAATGATGCTTTCAAGGAAGTGATATTTGATGATAATGACAAACACAAAGAATATCTCTCTCTGACAGTTGTGTTGCTAACATTTGTGTGTTCTCTGAAAATTGACGACTGAGCGCGAGTGTGTGAGTGTGAGGATGCATCACTGGGTGAATCAGACACTCAGTCTGTGTAATGCCATCCTTGGTGCACATGGAATAGATCATAATTTAAAGATATACACAGTACTTTAGTTCTAGCTGCCACTTTACAATTTCTCTTGTTGCTCTATAGACACCTGAGGTTGCCGTCGGCTCCAGCCATCATGTAGTAGAAGACATTAAAGGTTGACTCGGTGGCTGGTCGCTTGGTCACCCTCAACTTCTCCAGAAGCATGGTCTGAAGGAGAGAAAGACACACTTTACTTAAATGTTTAAGAAAAATAAATTGGCATTATTGTTTTGTTACTGCCTCGCTCCTTAAAGGCGCACTGCAGTAATTGTATTCCATGGTCATTAACTTCTATCCGTGTTTATGCTTCCTGTTTTATAACAAAATTAACTAGATTTCTGTTGTGAAGATAAATAACTAATGGTACATCGAGATGCCATTATATTGGATTATAAGATCAGTTTCTTGTTTATTAATTAACCGTCAATTCAATTTGAAGAAATCCAACGTAAAAATCATAGAAAGCAAGAGCTTTTACTCCAGTGGGGACTTTCAAGTCTATGTTACAGAAACACAATCAATTGTTGTGGTCTAGTCAACTGAAAATAAAAGATTTTTTAAGGACAGGTGCATGGTCACACCTGAATAGAGGCAGAGGCGACTTGACCAGCCTGGTCAAAGTCCAGGGAGATGATGTGTGAAAAGCGACTGCCGTTGGTGTTCATGGAGGTGGCGCTGTTACCAAAGGCCTCCAGAATGGTGTACACCGCCTGCCATTTCTCAGCTGGACGAGGCAGAAAATACAAAACATAGTTTTACCTTCCAAATGATAATACACCAATCTGTCAACCCATTTGCTCTTGCATTTTTGTTTCACTCATTTATACTACATAAATACAGTTCAAGTGTGTTAAGCTATGCACATTCTAAATGCTGTTCCTTTAATGGGCTGCTGTTGAAAGTTAGCTGAAATGCTAATTCATTATCCTTTTGTCAACTTAGTAATATTCTGTTGACTGTGCAGAAAGCACTCAATAAAAAAATATGAATGTATAGTTTTATCCATAAGCAGCAAGTAGGGCTAAAATGCTGCATTTAAATGTTACACATAATTCAGTGGCTGTCCTGGACGGCAAAATAAAATGTTTACATTGTTTCTATAATTTATACTATTTCTGAAAATGGGTGGTAAATTGTTACGTTTATTTCTTTGCTAGATATATGTATCCAAGTCTGCTGGATTTGGTGGTTATACAGCAATGGTATGAAATGATTTAATGCCAGCCAACAATTGTGTTTGGTCTCTTGATGTCCCTATGTGTAACATTTGCAACTAGACAACATTTTTTAGACTATATTGTTCTGCAAAATAATTATTGGAAATGTTTAATATTAGGGCCAAGCCAAAATACAATTATTTGGTCATATTTAGTAGTACTTAGCAGTGCAGTGTGACCAACACATGGTTTATAGACATTGTTTGCAGTCATAAAGAACATGGGTGCTAAACTCTTTGGTATTGGTTCAGTTTGGGCTCTCAGCAGTGTTACGGTCGCGACCTGAAAAGTATTGAGGTTTGGTACCTAGCCTTAGCTACATATACGAATATGAAGAAATAAGGAACCTGAAATACTGCCGACTGTCTTAAATTCTAAAATAGGGGGTTGGCAGTTTGGCCATAAAGCAGTCATTTGCATATGAATACATCCTTCCATTTGCACTGTGGTTAAGCTGTAAAGGTGATGCTATCATCAGTACTTCCTTATACGTTGATGTTCTTTCTTTCTGTGAAAGAATCCATTACTTAATCAAGTAGAGAACAAATTATTAACTTACCAGAAAATATCTTGCCAGTGCTACCAGCAATAGAGACAAGGTACTGGACCAGGTGCTGGCAGTTGGTGGTCTTGCCACTGCCAGACTTTCCAAGCAGCACGATGGACTGGTCTTGGCGTGTCGTCAGCAAATTGCGGTACGCTGTCTGGGCCACAGAGTAAATGTGGGGTGCAGTGTCCTCGCGTCGGCAACCTTTAAACATGTGCATCACCTGAAGGATTACAAAAAGGCAGATGGAGATTCACGGGCAAACTCAGAAAGAAATAAAAGTATCCATTTGACAGTTACATTTATAAAAATTACCCATTTTCAATGCTTACAAAATGGCCGGTAATGTGGCTATTATATCCACCATCAAGTTAACACTCCAACACAAAATATAACCGTGAAGGTTTTTGCTTTTTAGAACACACACACACTTACATGCACACAATTCTCTTCTAATTAAGATTTTCCTCATTACGAGCGATTATGATCTAGCAGAACAGTAATTTCCAAAATGTATTATAAGGGAATAGAATTCCATGTGAATTTTCCGGACATAAACAAAACTACAAAAATGCTTATATGTTTAGTTAACTCCCATATGTATTATAATAATATGTTAATGTATGCATTATGGAGTTGCATGTACAAAACATTTTTGTTATTGAGACAGTGACCAAGCAATGAGCTCAAAGGAATGGTCTGTAGAGCTCTACACCCAGATGTTGCCGAGGCTCAGTGTAAAAGGCGGGGAAGAAAAAGGGTAAACAGAATGCGCTTCTGCAGCTCTGAAGATCCCCAGGAGCACAGTGGCACTCCAATCACTCCAAATGCATGTTGTCTCACCTTCTCCGAGTACATGGATGGTGTACTGAGCGGGTTGATGACCACAGTGTTGAGACCGGCGTAGGTGTGAATCAGATTGCCTCCATAGCGCTGCCTCAGGGAGTGCATGATGCTAGACTCGTTCAGGTAGAGCAGTGAGGCGAGGTCTTCAGTCCGGTCGTATGATGGAGGGTTGGCCTTGAGACAAAGACGACAGATATTAGACGTATCAGGATTTATCCGCCACATTCACAACTTCATGAACATGTATAGGAATTAAATTTGAAAAAATCTACGCTGTGTAATTGAGCATAGATGTTATAATATATGCTCTGTAATAATACAGTATACAGTAATAATACAGTATCCATGCTTTTATCCATGGCACACATGTTTTTTCCTCCCTGCAATGAAAGCTAGGGTTTGTTTTGCTTGCTTTAACATGATGGTATGCTGTAGAAGTTAAATACATGTTTACAGAGTGAAACTTCTTCAAAAGGGGGAACATGTTTGTCAGGTCTGGATCAAGTGGCAGCCATGAGTAGTTGGTTCATCTCCACCTTAATGTGGAATCAGTTTTGGCCGTAGACTAGTGCTAGGCGGCCATTGAAGCCCCGCCCTCAATTAACTATTTTAGAGCCCCTCACCTTTTCTATATCATCCTCATCCACATCAAGGATCGTCCCATCATGTTCTAGCTTCACTTTAACCTTGCCCTCTGGCAGGGAGCCAGCCTCTGTCTTTAACACTGTGGCTGTATAGACAAAAAAAAGGAATGTATTTGCGATCAGATATTTGGAATAATTCAGATATGCACATGATTAATTTATACATTATTATTTTCTATTATTTTATACAACTGTGTTGGTTGTAAGGATACACAGATAAAGCTAGAATAGTAATAACAGTTAATAATAGAATAAGCTAAATTACCTCAATGGATCCAGCATTGAAATCATAAACAGATAAGCCATATTCTAAAGGAAATGCTCTATATGGCCCAGCACTAGCATCTGTAGTAAATACGTCCAATACAAAGTTGCGATCAGACATAACAGATAATGAAAATGATAATGTAAATAATTATATTTGTAGCATCTCTGAAACTCCCGCCCCCAAAAAAATCTCAAACGAATGCCATCTTTATGATCTATATTATATGTTCAGTAAAAGCAATTCATTAGAATGTGATCTGAATCTTGAAGCTTTGCACTGAGGATACATGTGCACTTTGGTAACAGTGCATCTCAAGTTCTTTTTAATGGACGTATGCATTGTTGATATAGCAGATATAATACAAAAAGATGTAAAACCTCCTACCCAGGGAGAAGCCATCCTTGTGGACCAGCCAAACCTTTTCTGAGCCAAACCATGCCTGCTCTGCTGTTATCTGCTCCTCAGTTTTCACCTGGTGGGAGACGGGAGAAAAAAAACACATCTTCATCAAGCTCTTGCAGATAATACTACAGAAAAGCTCTATGAATGACACAGACTTCAAATTAAGTTCTTGTGGGTTTCACACCAACATTGCATTTATATGCATGGAATTTCCTTCTACTCTGTCCATGTACATAAGTGATTCCAGGTTGTCACGCAGTCAGACCATTGGACAAGGACACACACAAAAAGACCCAAAGACTATACATTATGCATCGCCAGGGTGAACATGCATCGCAATGCAGCGAACTATGAGTTTTCACTGGATAATTAAGTGGTATTTGATATGTTGATGTGCTTTGTGTACAAACGTTACAGCAAGACAGTGAAGTGCACACAAATAAACTACCAGTGACAAACCAGGATGGAAGGTGGTAGATTTACCTAAACATAATATTATTACTAAACCCATTACATAAACACCACTACAGCATGCAGCAGGGAGAGGAATGATTGAATCTAGTGCACATCATAAAAGATAGACGACTATGCTTGTATGTTAGTCATTGTGGATTCATAAGAATGCCACACCTCTTTTTAATCTGATGCAAACAAACACATTGGACAGTTGGGTGTGTACAGGGCACACTGCAATCCCCATGCACAGGAAAAGTACTCAAGAACTTAAATGAACTATGACTACTGTAGTTCAGTGATGTGAAATTTATATCGGAGTGTCAAATCACACGCAGGCACACCGCAAGCCAGACCTTGGGCTTCTGGACTGCAGCGTGGGATGCCTGCAGAAGGGCCAAAGTGTCCTCTTCCACCACTTCCTAGTGGTGGTTGGCCAGCATGAGAGGGAAGGACAGGTAAAAGTCACCAATGTAAGGAAGAGGAAAAGAAACTGCTAGCTCTCTCTCCCTCTCAGTCACGCTCACCTGGCAATCAAAATGGCAATGGGCACACCGCCACTCTCACCCGGCAATCATACATGTAACGGCAACAGGCACACCTCCTCCCAGACCAGACACACCAGGCTACCATCAACAGATTCTGTGTGATTACGGACCGCATGCTGCGAGCATCTCATTTAACCTGTACACCTAACACTCACACCCATACAAACATGTGTCTTTTGTAGTAAGAAATTCAATTGTAAAATGGTTCAATTAGTGCACAGCAACTACCAGAAACAACATGCATAAAGCAATCAAAATAGATTCCCAGTATATAACATATCAAAAGTCAGGGGGAAGAAATTAAAAGGAAACAAAAAGGTTAAAAGTCTGTGACTTGTACCCTTGTTTTAATTGTATGAGTCAGAAACAGGTGCACGGGTGCAGGTAAAACATAGAGTTAGTGTGTGGAAAGAAAACACATAGGGTGGATTAGCCATCCGGTGACCTAGTGCACCTGTATGTCACACAAACACCTGCTAGGACATGAAGGGGCAGGGCTGGAGCTGGCTCCATGGTACCTGAGGGGAGGTATGAGGTTCTAGAGCCAAGGTGACTTTGACAGGAGATGACACACTAGCTACTGGTTCCAGCTTTATCCCAAACAGCAACAGAGAGAGACAATAAATAAATAAATTAACAAACAGTGGGGATCGGGAGACATACAAGACGATACATCTTAGTATCAGACACTAGGGAGTGACCATTTTAAGCAAGCAGCATGATAATTTGATACCAATTTAAACAAAATTGGAATACTATAGTGGAAAAGCAAAAAGATTGCCTCAGCATGCAGCTAAAAGTAGATTACATGACTGTTGGCTGCATTATATTGTGTTGTGCATTATATCATATTGTGCCAAAAAGAACCAAATTGTAGGTAAAACGGGGTATGCTGTCTCTACAAAGTGCTCTCTTTAGATAGATATCTACAAGTATGTAAGCCTCGCTAAATATTGCAACAAGTGCACCAATGCACCCTCAACCTGCTAAACTAGTCATTATGGTACAGAGAAGGGATTGACAGAAGCTCATATGTGTATAACACACAGGGCAAAGGCATGACACAGCAAAGCAAAACACTGACGACAGACACAGGCAGCACAGATATTACAGGAGCATTGAAGATCCTCATCAGACGTATCTGAGCCTCCTCTGTAGGGCTGAGCGGCACGTCCTAAAGGTTGGGACAGCAATAAGTTCAGACTCCCAGCAAGATCACAAGATGAAAAGCACAAATGCCAAAGCTCGCAGAACAGGCTGCTACACCAAAGTAACTAATTGGAGGCATCGAGTCCCCAAAAGGATTTCAAGAGACAGCTTTTGTTATCCTTGTCATGATGGTGACATCTACAGTTCATTTCAATTTGTAATCAACACCATGCAAGGTTAGTAAGACGCACACACCTTTGGAGATTTGCCCCCCCCCCCCCCA
>OMNS01049755.1:0-10161 GCA_900303225.1 Laemonema laureysi | reverse complement strand
CACACACACACACAAACACACACACACACGCACACACACACACTCACACACCCACGCACCCAGGCATCAACTCCGGTCAGTCGGTCTAGCCACTTCCGATGGCTGCTTTCCTCATGACTTCCTCGTCCTGTACCGAGAGCTCCGTCAGCTTGCGCCCCAGCTTCTCATGAAGGTCCAGGTATTTGGCCACGCATCGGTCAAGGCACACAGCTTCACCCTTGGTCAGCTCGGCTTCCTTGTAATGGGGAGGGACACACTTCCGGTGGCAGGCGTTGGTCATCCTGGAAGGGGGGGGGGGTAAAGTAGATGGTAACTAGGGGGGTCTCTCTTAGGCACAGAAAATACACATTGTGTTGAATTAAGACCCATTCGAACAGGACTCGCAATTTTGTGTAATCCCTCCTATGTCTGTCTATGCATTCATACGAAGTAAAAGGAAGCAGGCCTAATTAGCGTGAAGCTACGGACCCCCATCCACGAAAACAAATGGAAAGGTCCAACTCACGTACTGTTTATCTATTAAATCTAAACATATTTAATATCCAGTATAGCATCATTTAAATGTTTGCAGGCGGAGGAGGTTTTACTTTAATGGTTAGGGATACAAAACTAGCTTAATGCAATGCAATAGTGCTCCTTAATTCTATACTACACTGTCATGATATGCTTGATGCTTAATTAGTATTCAGTTTGTCATTATGTAATTTATGTCTTCTAGGTTTTGGGGGTTTCGTTTGCCTTTGCCAGATTGCCTGATGTTTTAGAATGAGGGGGTGAGTAAAGTTCTTTGAAAATCTAACGAAGGACCTGGGAAGACAATACAGCTTTCAATACAAGTATTGAATTATACAAAAATTGTAGGTGCTTACGTCTTAAAAGCAGCACTCTTGGCAGAGCTTAATTTAGGTTTAGTAAGCAATTTTAATGCCCAACAAGCTCCATCGGCCCATCTTTTTATACTCCGGCTTAGGAAATAAGGTTAAAATGTATATTTGACACGAATCACAAATGGCAATCACAGGCTATATTTGCACTCCGGCATTATTACATGCAGCCTACCTAACTAATCTCCCCACTGGCAAATGTTGTATGCAGCGGTGTGAAACGCAATTAAACGTATTCAAATTGAGAAAGGTACTGAAAGTAGAGCAAATGTCATGACGTTTTATAAATGTGATACTGCACAATATCACGTGAATTTTGTGTTGTAACTAACGTTAGCTGTTGGTAACCTTGCTTTATCGCCTTACCGGTTGTACATGTCAGCCATCATTTCTACTTCTAACTCTGCCGCCAGCTGCTGTGCCTTCATAGGATCCATGTCTGCAGTTTATTGTCGCATTCACGTTTGCAGTTGTCAAAAAAAATGAATATTCTAACGCCTTCGAAAACGAAGAGAAGCATTAACTGCTCATTCTGTAACCTTCAAATCTAGTAGAAAAACACGTGCTGTTTCCACCCGGTCAACTGAGTACTGTGCTCACTTCCGTTGCCAATAAAGTTGGGTTCAAACCGGTCCCCGGGACGAGAAAAAAAAACAAAAGAACATTTACGGCAGACAATTTTCATACATAACACAAATTGTACAACGCTTTCTATTTTAAACGAAAAATATAAGTGCAATACAATTATTCAACACAAATGTTGACGCTTGGCCAATCACATTTCTCAGTATGACTTAGTTTCGCTACAATTATAAACAAGTGTTGAAAAGTGTAAGTGTTGCAACTTGCATCAGCGTTTTCTATGGACATGCAACATCAATGTCTTCCATAAAATAACACCCCACACATCTGCATGTACACAGTCAAAACATGGGCTGAAACAGAAAAGTAAAGGCAAATGCACCACACTTAAAAATATACCGTATTAGCATTAATCAATGAACCAGAGTAACAGAAACAGTCCAAATTATACAACATTACAGATTGTACACTGTGACTGGAAGAGAACACAAAATAGTAAAAAGCTATGCTTCATTGATTTATTCCAAAAAGCGCTAATCTAAATTCCAGTCACATCAATCTCTTTTAGCTCTTCCTCCTCTTCATCCGGCGATGTGTCGATAATAATAAGTCCTTCTCCACATGCTATAGGCTGCAGGCCTTTGTCTGGGGAACATGCGAGAATGTCCACTTCAACCTCCTCATCTTCCTGGAAATGTCTGGAGCCCCCGGTGTCCCTACTCATTTTGTTTGGAGTCTCAGGTGTGATAGGGTGGTCAGTTGTGGTCATATTGCTTTGCTGAGATGGGCTGACACAACAGAGAGCAAAGTCCTCCGTGGGGTCTTGTGATTGCTCTATGCTATTGGCCAGATCCAACGCTAGAGAAAGAGGTAGAGATCAAATGAAGAAGCGTCCAAGCATTTAATATGCCAAACAACAATATGGGATGTATGTAACCCAAAACATCATTTTACCATCGATCCACATATTGCCACACATGGCAATATGCCTCAACTCAACAGAAAGTGAATAGGAAGACAATGTGGACACAATTAAATAGCAAGCATTAGTAATAAGTCTGCTTAAGCAGCCATTTAATCAATGCTTTTTAAGCATTGATTAACTTTAGCTTTCAATGCCACAAACTACCACATATCTTACCTTCATCGTCAGGCTCTTCGTCTGCTCCTCTATGAAGCACCACCTCACCCATCTCTTCTCCCTCTTTTTCTCCTTTATTACTCTGAAAGCCAAAGTCAGAGAGGTCCTCTGCGACAGACTTTTTAAGTCCCAATACAGGTTCAACTGTGCATCTTGGCCGGTTCGTTTCTGGTATTCGGCTCGCTTTCGATGCTGCAGAAGGACTTGGATACTTGGCAATGCATTGGCGGTCGCCAACTTTGCTTGCTATTGTTGAAGATGCAATGATGCCAGCAGTTTTGCCAGCCTTTCCCTTTTCATCCCCAGCTTCAACTGGTACCTGGTCATCTGTTTGACCTTGAGAATGATTCCCTTTTTCGTTCTGCGTCACTGTGTTGTTGTCCACTTGTGACATCTGACCTTCAGCTGTGATGACCCGATTCTGGTTTTGATCAAATTGAACATCAGTTATGTTTTCAGTAGGCGAAATATCCAAGCCAATGATCGTTTCTGCAGTATATGCTTTACAACTACCTGTGTTGTAAGTCTTTCCATCAAAATGTACACTTTCCTTAACTTCACTTGATTGTAATTTAGTTTTGGCTTGTGAACCTCTGGACTTGATGTGTCTGTATTTAATGAGCTCTTTAAACTCTTTAAGAGAAACCATTGGTGTCCGTTTGGTTTCCGCTGGTGTGACTGCAGGATTCATGCTTGATTCAGGATTTTCCGACATCTGACCCTCTGCTGTGTGTGTACTTTCTGAACCTGCAGTCTGTGTCCGGCGCACGTTTGGCTTGAATGTATCCAGATCACGCTGCTTATTTCCAACACTAGGTGGACTCTCAGGGTTTTTGTCACCCCGGGATGACAACATATGGTCTGAAAACATCTGCACATCATGGACAACCTTCTTTGAAATCTCCAGCCCACAGTCAATATTCCTAATCTTTTTCCTACATTTCCTTTTCGGTTTTCCGTCATTTTTGTCACACTCTTCTCTCATCTTGGCACAAACATGCATTTTCCTGTGCCTCTCATCAGCGGAGGGGTTGCCATTGTTGGGGGCAACGTTTATTTTCCGAGGCCTTCCGCGCTTCTTTTTGATCACTTCCCCAACCTTAACTCCGTTATCTTGTGTCCCGGGAGCACTTTTGGCACATGGGCCTTTTCTCGCGTCACTCTCGGTTACGGTTTGGTCGGCCCTCAACTTCTTAAAGCCTCCGTCAACACCCGTGACGGCCGACGCCTCCCTTGGGTCTTTGGGAGGATTGTAGGACGATTGTTTGTTCAACGCCCTTTCCTTGCTCAAGACATTGTTGAGGGACAGTTGCACCGAGCACATATGCAAACTGATTGTACCGAATGGTCCATCCCCATGTCTAGCCTCTCTGTGCCCCGAGGTACCATCAGGCGCGTCATCAACGTGTGCTTTACATTTTCTCTTATACTCCGACGTCACAGATTTGTCTTTAATATCGCCGCGCAGTTTCAATTGCAGACCTTTGCGTTTTTGTGCATTTTCCCGAGAGGATATCGGTCCTGTCAAAATATCCCGATCAGAAGGTTGCATTTTTTCTTTTTCTCCCTTAACACGGAGCTTTTTAACAGAACGCTTCCCTTTGTTTCGCGTCACTTCAGCCGAATGACGCGAAGACTCCGGAGGCTGCCGACTCTCCATTGATTCACGCCTATATGGGTCACAAGGTTCCGATGTTGTCCCTTCCTCGACGCCCACGCTCAGAGGAAACCGCAGTGCCTGTGGAGTTTCTGACAGCCATGTTATCCCCTTTAGGGCAGGCTGGTCAGTCTCCTGACGACAGGAGTTAACAGTGTGGGCCGTGATTGATCCCACTTTTAGTGTTTGAAGGTGTTGACGATCCAGAAGCTCGGACCGGAGAGCGCTCTGGTCCGTCGTGTTGCTCTGCCTCTTGTGTTTGAGCGAGTGGCACCGAGTAAAACTTTGGCGGGGCGAACGGTCTTTTTTTTCAGGCTGTTCCTGAGCCACAGAGAAATGCTTCTGAGCAATCTGGTTAGACTCACTTTCCGTTTGGGGCCAGGTATCTGCATAGTGCACAGAGGTAATTGATGCAGTAGCGGGAACAAAACTGCTTCTGCTGTGCAGGACTGGGAAAAGAAAAATACAATGACAACTAAATTAGGCACTGAACAATAAAGAAATATACTAATATTTCCACGAAAACCATTTGATCACCTTAAATGTTAGTGGTTTCATAACGATTAATTCATTTATTTTTGATGCCAGTAAATGTGATACACAATAAGATGAGAAACAAACAAAAACATAGGTTACCCGTGTCTTTTGACGATGTGTCTTCACTTGGTGTCTTGTAGTCATGGGAGCCCACCACACCGACAGCTGTGTTTACCTCACCCTGCCTCTCTGTCCAGTCCAGCGCGGGCAGCTCGCTGGTGATTGGTGCACTGCAAGATTTAAAACTAGACCTGTTGCTGTCTTTCTCCAGGCCAGTGGAAGGCAGTATGTTCAGGCCCATCATGATATCCTCCAGGAGCTTCTCTATCTCCCTATCCGATTCCTCTGCAGGGCACTGGGCCTGGGACAGTAAGGCTAACACAGAGTCATTGTTCTCTGGGCTGCAGCAGAGACTCGAGGGCGACTGAAAGTCTGTGGAGACGTCGTTGCGTGGCGGGTGTCCAGGGAGTGCAAGAGACATGATGGGGCTCTGTCGTTTATTCACTGGACAGAGTTGGGACGTTGATGCCGTAGATTGCACTCTGGTGCCCTCTGTCTGTGGTTGCAGGAAAATCCAAGTGTACCATTAAACTATAGAGCAGCTATACACAAGATGCATTGGATGGCATCGTCAAATAAACAGGGCAAAACATTCTAAAACAGGACGATTTGTACAAAGAATTAAAAAAATCACTTTATATACCTTCTTAAGGGGAACAAAAAAAGCTTGGCTTCCTTCTGGAGTTAGCCTCTCACCCATGTCACGCATGTGGACCACTTCCCACATCGCTCCTTGCTTAACCCTTCTCAGTTTGACCTGGACAGAGGCAAGGATTGATAAACAATATTTTCCAATTAGAAAATATCCCATACATTCATGAACACACCTAGCAAAATATCAACTTAATAAAAAAAACAAAAAACAGAATGATATTCAACAAAATTGCGTTACGTTTTCCTTGAAATGCTTGCATGGTAAAATCAACCACCTAGTTTTTTGATAAGGTTGATCTCCTGACCATGTCTGTAGCCAACTATGAGGTCACAGAGGTCCTGACCTCGGTAATTATTTCAACCATATTGTATTGTTTTACATATTGTAAAACAATACAAAAATAAATAGATTTCGAATCGGCACTACAAACTGATCCTAAGTTGACAACTTGTCTGCCTAGCAGCAGCAGCGTGCACGATGTGTATGTGCGCTGGTGTACATACACATACGCACGGCCGGTGCTAACAATGCTTTGTGATTTATCTTATTTCAAGACTGCCAGGGAGTCATTCGGACACCGATATTACATTTATGTGTGTGTGTGTGTGTGTGTGTGTGTGTGTATATATAGTGGTGGTATGGTGTTTGTCGCCCATAAATGCAGTAAAAACTAAACAAAAACTTAAACACTTCTAAACCCTGGCTACGGGCCCTTGCTCCTGACCCCCACCAACATGCAGACGGCGCTTAGTTCGTTTCATTCGACGCAAAAAAGAAACCATTACCTTGATGGATATTTCCCTGGTCTTAACCAACCCGATTGCGGTCATTCTGGTTGGGCTCCTCTTCCCGCCGCCGCCCGCCGCCGCCGCCGCTCTCCGGTGTGTCGCCTTGTTGCCCTTCGCTTGCGTCGGCCGTCCTCCTGCGGCTTCCCTTCTCCATCTGCCTCCTGCCGTTTCTCTGGTGCATGTCTGGTGCCTGATGTTCCCCTGGAGAGACTGCGGTTTGGGCCTAGTGCAGGTGGACGGCTCATTGGGGACCCTGGTGTTTCTGCGGGCTGAAGATATAGTGGTGGTGGTGGTGGTGGTGGTCTTGTTTACCTCATGGGCGGAGGGGCTTACTCCCTGAACACGGTCAAATTGAACATCATCTGATAATCTAATTTCGTCCAAAGGGGCTGCGGTGGGACCGGGACCGAGCACCCCAGGGAGAGACGTGTTTTGGGGAGACAACGAGGGACAAACGTCGCTTTGGGCTCCAGCGGTCTGCGTCGCTGCATCAGCAAAACCCGCCCCCTCAACTTGAGTTTCTACGTCCCGTTTTCCCTCCATTCCCACCTGCACCTCCACATTGCACGTGATGAGTTCCTCCCTCTCCTTCCGTTCGTCAGCAAGCAGCCAGGCTTCCCTACACCTCCCACAGATGAGCTGCTCCATCCTGGCCCCCGCCCCACACGCATATCCCCGTCCTTCCACAAGGCGATCGAATCCTAGCTGGTTGGCAGCCACAAGCACATCAGCCTGGTCTGTGGCTTCGTTCACCTCCAGCGAACCAGAGTACAACAGGCCCACAAGCTTCAGGAGAATCTGGGCATTGACCGCCTGAAGCTCCACTCTGCGCTGCTGGCCAGCTGGAGGACATGGAGACGCAGAGCGTTTTTGGGACAGGTAAGGGCTGAAGGCAGCCAGGACGCAGCCATGCACTGGGACTGAGACACCTTAGTGAGGGTAAGCAAAGGGAAGTGGCAATGACACATCAGGGGATGATGTTAGATCCTTTGCATTTAATTCTTAATAGTAGTTATATTGCCCACGCTGATCACACATATACTAAATGTACTTTATGGCATTTCGGCCATAATCCTAACCCTTGCAACGAGACACGCATTTATAACCCAATGTAAAGTCTACTCTTTAGTCAACCCTCTTCGTACCGTCAGTTTGTAAAAGGGTATCACAGAAATGCGTGTTATTCTGCTGTCTCTGCAGTGCATTCAGCAACCGCGAATGAAAGTCCGGTAGCCAGTAACTCCTCATCACCACAGTACTGTAATAGACAGAAAACCATCACAGATGCAATGAAACACATTTGTGAAAGCAAAGTGTCTCAACTATTTGTTCCTCACCCGATCAATAGATCGTTTAAGTAAAACACGGTTGTTTTTGTTTTTTGTTTTTTAAGTAAATATTATGTGAATTTGACGACTGTTTAAAATGATATTAACATATTCCACTACTATATTATAGACTGTATAAAGTTACGAATTGCACGTATTAGACATAGGAAAGGAAGGTACGTATGAGAATCTACCTTAATCATGAAATGCACTTCCACTGGATGAGTCAACTCCACACAATCGAGGCGAGGCTGCAGTATTCAAACATTTTCGTCGTTAGTTTCAATAAAATATTTTTTTTAATTTCGAATTCAAATGTCCATAAAGTGCAGATAAAACAATGTTCGACGGAACCACATACAAGAACAGTCAACAATAACACTGAAGCACTAATTTAGTGTTTAAACAAGTATGCTAACAACTGATTAAATGTGCAAATTAACCATTGAATTAGCTTGATTGAGCGTTAGCAAAACACGTGCTCGTCAGGTGTTTCAAAACTGTAACTTACCTAGGTTTTCTCTGCCCAGTACTGACTTTGAATTATGTGTATTTGAAACAAACATATAATCCTCCTCGACAACACAATTTAGTGTAGTTTTTCCGCACTCATAACGACTGTAAATTTGCAATATGACAGCGACACCCCTCGGCCTCATGTCTCGGAGGTCGGGAGGTCATGGTACAACCCATAGATAGCATAGGTAGAACCTGCATACATCCATTGTGGACCATGTGGGTTTCCCACATTGTATATTCCTCTATACATGCACAAAAAATACATTTCAATGTCCACTATTATGCAAATTAGAATTTAAAAACCTACGATCACCAACCAGGAAGAGCCAACGAAAACCTCAGAAAAATCATCTTTTATTTATATATAAAAATGTACTTAGTTACATATTTCAATTTAAATGTGAAATGTGCAACTTTAAAGGCCATGGTAAAGAAATTAAGGTTTATTTCAGAATCAGCTTTTTGATTAGTGTTACAGTAATTGATGAATGACACAAGATGGATATTTATATATATTTAAGGTTTTGTTGTATTTAATTAAAATATATAAACTACAAATGCACTTTATCAAACATAAAAACTGATTGCATATGCATTGACCCAAAGCACCCAACAAAATTAAACCAAAATCAAAAGTATAAAAACAATAGATAAAACTAAATTAGCAAATATTCTCTTGTATAGTATATATTGTTTGAATGTGCTTTATCTCTTATATCCAAAATAATCAAATGTATGGTGAACGCTTGCCTAGTTCAAATAAAGTCAAATTAATTCTCCTGCTTCAGTTCTACAAGTCACCCATACTGTAATTTGTACTTGAATTACAATCTTAGTTCATCTTTAAACGCTGGGGGGACAATTTGTGCGTAGTGGATCATTCTGTAGTGTTTAATTGGCATAATGAAAAGAAAACTGAGAAGAAAAAAAATACATTATACCCCCCTAGTGCTTTTTGTTTTAGTTAAATCGTCCACTCAATATCTACATCTCAACACTAAGATTATGCAAGTCTTCTAAGAGAATAGGCACAGGGACTAAAGAAATGTAGGCAACGCCGTTAGTAATGCGTCCTATTCAACATACGGTCTACCAGCCCCAATCCAGGCACTGGATTCTACCGAACTCGAGTTGTATATTTTACTAAAAAAAAAATTTAAAAAAGAAAAGAAAGAAAAAAAAAAGAAAAGAGAAGACAATCACATTAAAAACAGCCTTAACATACAAATTCCTACATTCCAATACCATGTGGAATATAGAACCGTTGAGCTCCACATGTCAACTCAGCTAACTTTCAACAAAGCAAAACATACTGATTGGTTACCTATCGACCCTATTGTGAACGAGCGAGGTACTCCAGTTTAGCCCACACAGACATTATGTTAGGTGTCAGTCTCATATTTACACATTCATAATATAGATTTTGCAGATAAAAAATAAATGCACTCATTGAACAATCAAATTCATTCAACACCTCCCCAAGAATCAGAAGAAGAGTTCTTATGCGATACGACGTCGTTGGAAATCCATCACATAGGGCAGATTTCACACGCTATTCGAATAAGGCAGAGAATTGTGTGTCTGGCCTATGCAGTCTATTTCTACCTGGAGCCGTTCTGGAGTTCACAATATTAACATCTCTACCCCTTTGGTCTTTGATAGACAATAACATTTAGAGAATGCAGATTTCACCCCTCAAAAATCACGTCCGTCCGTCCGTCCGTCCGTCCCCCCCCGCCCCAACAGGCAAAATGAAGAGTGAAGATGTCTTTCAGTGTAACTGCAATGAAGAGTCTGTGGGTGTTGAGAGAACGTCCCGTGGCTAGAATATTGTAAAGCAAATCGCAGCAGAAGCAAGTTTCATTTGGCAATATGTTGTTAACCGTAGCACTATGCGAAGCGACAAGTTAAAACACCCACTGTCAAAGAAGAAGTTGAAGCATCACAGATATCTCAACACGCAAAACATCGGATCCGGTGGTAGAAATCGGTTTCACAAATCAACCTTTA
>OMNS01049748.1:0-13389 GCA_900303225.1 Laemonema laureysi | reverse complement strand
TTGGGTCCCGTGAAAGGCGCTATATAAATGATGATGATTATTATTATTATTATTATTATTATGATTATTAGTATTATTATTAATTATGATTATTTTGATTATTATGATTATTATTATTATAAATTCAAAGACCACCATGGAACACCTTTATTTATTATTTCCTTGTTTCTCTCTTCCTCTTCACTGTTTCCACCTGTGTGTGTGTGTCTGTGTGTGTGTGTGTGTGTACATAGGGTTCAATTCATTTAACATTTACAGTTAGTAGCATTTCACAATTGTATCATCTTCAGGCCTACTTGAGTCAGCCTATTTTATCAAGGCTTACTGAGACGGCGTTCCCCAGTACCGCTGGGCCCCCATCCACCGAGGAACCGTCTGAGAAGAGCCTCTCGCCTCGGGGCTATTTACAGTGAAGTGCAGCCTCAGAACGCACAAAATGTGCTCATCATCACAGTACACACAGAATGTGTTCACAATCCAAGGCAAATATTTGGTCTTCACGCAGGGCTTAATAAAAGAGAAGTCTTCTGTGCAGCTGGTAATCCTCCACAGCGCCCCATGCAGCCAGGGGTCACGGACACCCCAACCATGGGGAGAACCAGAGCCATTCACCGCTCTCAAGCCCAAGGCATGCGGAGGTGAATTTCGGGTTTGTATTTGTAGCGTGACCCCCGAAAAAAACAAATAGAATCATATTGTTTTAACAGAGCAAAGTCCTGCACTCGCTTTGTGAAGGACTTCTGTCCCCGCATGGTCGTGTGCTCTGGGCTTTAGAAACACAATGGAGTCGACTGCCATGAGAAGAAGAAGGAAAAACAAGCTAATCTTTTTAAAGTTCCACTGGCATTCTGCAATGACTGAAGTTCACATAACCAAAGAAATAAATGATAGAACGGTTAAATAAAAAAAAGAACGGAAAGTAAAGTAAAATAAAGGCAAAGCGAGTCAATGATCAGCCTCCAAACGCAACTCAGAGAATCCCCAGTATCGCGCTACAATGTTCGGCACAGTAGCCGGGAGTTCCACACATTCTTCACCATGACCTCTGCTGAACTCCTTTCCTTTCCTTTCCTGGTTAGTATATTGTGTCAATCTATTCTATTCCCTCCTAACCATATAATTGACCTGGAACCTGTGACCGGCATTAGGCACCTTCTGTTATTTTACTTATCCACACTTTAACCATGACTTCAGGGCGACAGAGAGACAAGGATATCCCAGGTGCCAAGGATATCACTGGGCACATGTATGGCGGTCATGGTAATCCATGACATGAGGATACGCATTGGTCCCTAATGGTCCTTAAGCATTACAGCATGGGTCTTTTCCTCCGGTGCTGCTCACCTCCCGCCTCACGCGCCACATCCACTCAAACCTTATTTGTTAGCGGAGAACGGGCCGCTTTCTTCGTTGAGCTTCAGTGAACAAAACGTTGACGTTTCTCCCACCGATTCGTCGCTCCTTGCAGTGGGTGGTACCCCCAGCGGGACTTACAGGACTTTAGGTTACAGCCAGTCAAGGCTCCCTTCCTGGCGGTGAGGTCGGGTGTCTGCTGGTAAGGCACTGGGCCTCACATGGTGTTTCTGGTGTTTGGGTTCTAGTTACGGGGTTGGGTTGGGGCGTCTCTGGGGCGCTTATTTACTTTCACTCATACTCGCGATTTGAAAACGACACCTTCATATACTGTTCTATGCTGTTATTGTCCTACAACTTTGCTACTTTTCAAGCATTTACTATTTTTGTTATATTATTATGTCCGGCCTGCATCTCAGGCTCAACGGTCATTTATGTACAGACCTCACCTGCCATGCGGGAAGTTCCCATTTACACATTTTTCCTCTCCGCCACCACAGTATAGCCGTACTGCGTCTGTCTGCGTACGCGCCGCGCAACGCGAACATAAGTGCTACATAAGGTACATAAGTTGTTTACCGCTCGGCTTCCGCCACTTATAGCCGACTGTTCGACAGGGCTGTTGAGTACTGGAAACATGGCAGGGTTTGAACCGAACGTTCCCGCACTCAGTAAACCACATCTATTACCATCACAGGGCCCAGGTCAGCTGATGCTCGGGTCTAATCGGGTTTAGCGTTCATCAAGCGAGAAAGCCACAGAGGGGCAGGTAGACCGGGAGCGATCTACATGGCTCCTCGGTTAAAGGGGGGCGTAAAACACGAGCAAACGACGCACAATGTGTTTGAGTGTGCGGATTTGTGACATTAAGGACAGTTAGTGAAGATTATGTTACTTACTAAGCCAGTTACAAAACGCTGGAGTAGTAGTAGTAGCAGCGTTTTTTTGCAGTACCATGTGATTGATCTCCGATGGCTTGACTTACTGTAGTCATAATGTATGTTTCAATTAGGTCATGTATTTTACATGCTTAAAAATGTTACTTTATGTGGATATTTATAAACAATGTGACAATTTACTATTACGAAAAATATTGCTGTGAATGAAAGGCATTTACTATACAACCTGCTTCGACTCACTGGAAGCTCTTTGCAATCAATGCTCCTCTTTCACCTCCTCGCGCGTACATTAATAAACCAACGTCAAGCGTCTGCCGTGCATGGTGAGAGGCAGAGAGTTTGGCGGTTGGTTGTCTTGCTCAAGGACATGCTGACCGGTTGCCAGGGAGAGACGAATACCTGAGCCAGCAACCCTGACAACAGACAACCTGGGTCCACATGGTGAGCTGCCAGCCACCGCAGTAGTGTGAGTAGCAGCGGCCAGAACGCGACAGACCTCGACAAAGGAAGTCATGAATTCATGAAGTCTCGGATAAAACGAAACAAAAATATTCAGTCTGTCTAGTCAGTGAATTTGTAGAAGCTTCATGTGTTAGGAAGAGGCTGCACATTGGTTTATCTCCTCTCTCCCGCTTGAGTAAGAAGTACACCTAATTCATTGTAAGAATTAATGAGGAATTGGATACTGCAAACTACATTAAAGGTAAATACCTAAATAACAAATATTCACAGATTCCTATCTCAGGTCCCAGGAATAACGGTTTATTTTTTTGTAATGGGTGGGGTTTTTTTCGTCCGTAGTGGTCAGGAGTTGGAGAAGGGAAAATGGATTTTGTTGGAATAACGATTGACAACATGGTGGCGACATCATGGGGAATTTCACATGCCGGTGTTTCTCTAACATTAAGAGATGTGAAAAGTAACCAGGGGTGAAACATGGCCTTACCTCTCAAAGCCAATTTGCCTTATGGACTTCTCCCACATGGAGCCTGGAGAGACAAAGACAGGAGATATTTACTCACATGTTCATAGCAAAACCAAAAATATGTAGACATACAATAAAGGTGTGTGTGTGTGTGTGTGTGTGTGTGTGTGTGTACATACCCCTTGTACAGACATTAAACATGAACTAAAAACCCCATTTCATTGTATTGAATGTTCATGTTGCATTCTAACTTGTTGCATGTTACATTATATCGTATTTGGCATGTACTTAATATACTTAAAGAGGCAGCACAAGTTCAATATCTGATGGAGGTCTTTCCTTTTGACAGCACAAACCAGCTGGCAGGTGAACCCCACAGGCATGACAGCACCAGGGGGCGTGGGAACACATATATCATTTTAGACATAAATTATCCTGTTAACTGTGGCAAGACTGAGCGCGGAGCCATGTCGAAAAAATAACGGACATTGTTCACTCTTCAGTCCGTGTCAACATCATTGAATCCATTAAGTATGAAATGGTTAGTGCCGTGTTCTTGAATCTCAATACAAAAACAGTCGACTTCGTTTTATCTGACTTTATTGTTACCTATACTGTTAGCAAGCAAAAGTTTCTAGTAAAAAAAAGTAAAAAATGCGCATGTGAGATCCTTAGCTTCGCATCCTAGAATGTTCTGCTGAGAATGTCCACCGATCTATGGATTCCCTCTGTATTTATAGGAGCAAGAGGGTGTAGCCTTCGTCTAGTACTTTCCCACTCTTAGTTTTATGATGTGTTTATGATGTGACGGCGGTGTCGGTTGGTATTACAACTTGCTCTTCTGAAACTGTCATGTGCATTTGCACAATGCACAGAAAGTATGCCTCTGGACAGGCTTAAGATAGACCCACAGCACACATGTACAGTGAAGCTACCTGCTGATCATTCCAGTCCCCCTCACACTGAAGGGCTGTATTGTATCCATCTGAAGCTCCCCCTCCGCCCCTCACAGGCCACCTCCATATCCTCTCCATTATCAGAACTTATCAATGGTACCTCTGAGACCTCATGGAGAGGAGGGGAACCTCGTGATGGTCAGCAGAGCCTACCCTTCTCCTCCGTCCACCATGTCTGCCTCCTGGCAGGGGGACGTTGCTTGGTGAAACCCCCTAGTTAGAACTGCGACCAAAATCATAGCAGATATTCTCGTGCCTCTGAAAACGGATGTTTCCACCAGCATACAGAGGAATGGTTATGCAGGTCAGGTCAGAGTTGGGTTCTGACAGTGAGAGTGAGGCGTTGGACTGTGAGGGACAGATTGAGACATCTCTCCTAACATCTGACACCTTCAAAAAGGAACTCATGTGTCGTGCTGACAGGAATGCTCTGTTGTGACCTCTGCCCTGTTGTTTAAGCTGACAGATGATCTATATGTCACTGTATCTTATTAAGCCCTTATATGGATGTTCTGCGCAGTGTTTGTATCATATTCTCAACAATTCCCTCCTTGGTCATTTCAAATGACCATTCTACCATTGTCCACAGCATCACTTAATTTGTTCAACACAATCATACCACATGACCGAGCAGGGAAATCCCTTGGGCAAAACCTACTCGCATTGGTCTTAAGTCCCAGTGGCATTCACCTTGTGGGTTCACAAAACATAGCAATACAACATAGGTACATGCAAATTGCAAAGCAAAATCATAGTATATAGCGCTTAGCTGGATCGACGGGGTGTCTTCGCAGAGGATGTGGTGTGCAACTTCGGTGTCGGCCCGTTCTGCTCTTTAACCAGGGCCCTGGTATGCATACTACTGACACAGTCCCTTTTCGTCTTGGTCATCCTGATCCCCATCAGGGCTTATTGGTTCATAATGAAGCCCCATGTAGGCCTGTACATTTGTCCGTTGGGAGGGGTCCGTCAGTGCCGTGGTGATAAGCCTGTTGATGAGAGCTCGACAGCAGGGTATGCAGCAGCAGCCAAAAATAATAAGCAAAGCGGCAGCTACTGCTATAGCCATCATGGCGGACATCATAAAGTTCTTCCATTCCCCAAAAGCATTCTCTAGCCAGGAAGTAAAAGGGTCATCTACTCCTGAGTTTTCGGCTAATTGTAAGCCGAGGGATCGAAGTCCTGCTAAAGCCTTAGTTACTGAACCATCTGGTGCTGTGTTGTTGGGTATAAATGTGCAACACTGTCCCCCTATGAACCTGCATAGCCCTCCTTTTTCTGCTAACAGCATATCTAGTGCTATTCGGTTCTGGAAGGCCATTTGGGAGGTTGCATCTAGCTGCTCTGCTAATCCCTTTACAGCATCGTGCGTATAGTTAACAAAGCGCTGCTGGTTATAATATATACTGTATAATTGATCCCGTCCACATTTTTATTAGTTGTAGACCACCAGAAAAATATACTTTCAAACTCTGCTAATATTTGGTTCCTGGCTTTAAATTCGTCTGGCACTCCTCTTGGGACTCCTATCTTGTCTACATAGATGTTTTTATCAAAACCTCCTTATCTCTTTTGGCGATGTATTATACGCAAGTCCTTATTCTTATATCGTGCTGTTTCTGTCATCGCTAGTCCTTCTGGAATGATAATCATTGGGAGAACCAGCTGAGTTAAAGCACAGTTCCCTGTCCAATTGTAAGGTAGAATCCCGTACAGGCAGTTGGTTCCACAAAACCACGAGACCAAAGTCTGCCCTCGGTATGCTCATGTTATTTAACTTGTGGGAGGGATCAATGGTCATTGTAGTATTGCATGCTGAGGATCCTATTGTTTTATTCACGCAGTGATAGCCCGGTCCTACCCATGCTATAAACCTAGCAGGAATCGCTCTTTTATCTGTTGGGACATACATAACTGAGGTTATCTGCATAGTGGCATTGGTCATTGGTGTCCAAGTCCAATAAGCAGGCATATCCTGTTGGGTGATTCTAGCTGGGGCTGTGGTGAGGGCAGGTTTCCCCGCTGCACACACCACACAATCTGACAGATTAATTTCTCTGACTGTATAGTTCACCCATTTCATCCATTCATTGCCCCCTAGCCCTCCTGTCTCTATGTCCCATTTATCGTTTTCACTTCCCTCCAGGGTTGGCCGGGTCCCTCTCCTTCTTCTTCTTCTTCTTCTTCTTCTTCACTGTCTTCATCCTCTGTTCCTTCTTCTGGTTCACTCTCTGTGTTGTTCTGATTGTTACTCAGGTAGCCCTCTTTTCTGTTGTGCTCGTTTTTCCAGAACCGGGGGCTCTCATCATCGTTCTCCATCCACATAGGTCGTTCTTCTCCAAGGGTTCTGGTAGGTTCCCTTCTTGTTGGGGGTGGTGGGGGACTGCTCCTGGTTTGGCCGATATTGTATTGCACCTGCACTGGGCCTTCTTTTATGGTGAGAACTGGCAATTGGAAAGGTAATTGGATACCTTTTTCCACAGGGCTGCGCTGTCTCTGTGTTTCCTTGGTTGCGGGAGGGGACGTAGTCTCTTTTGTAGGCAAGGGCGGGTAATTCCACCGCATACGGCTGAGGGGCGTATGGAGGTGGTTCCTCCTTCCCTTCCGCTGGGGGTGCTGTTAGCTCCTTCCCGACTTCGCCGGCAGGGGGCGATGATGTGGTGGAGTCGTCTGTTTCTTCGGTCCCCTCTGGGGGTGCTGTAGACCATTGCGATAGGGGCAGATCATGGGGCCAGTGTGGAGGTGGAGTCAGAGTCTGCGCCAAGGGTTGAGGGGGTGGAACTATCACTGGTTTCACCACTGGTATCTGGGAAGAGGGTGTTGGATCTGTCCCCATCCTCTCACACACACTTTTGTACCCCCTCAGCACTAGGTAGGCGTAGTTTCTTCTCTTTTCCTGCTTTCCCGGCTTATCTTCCTTACTTGGCCATTTGGCATTTGCCCTTCGTGTCATTGCTCTCTCTGGTTCACCTCTGGCCCATTCCCACGCTCTTATTCTGTGCCGTTTGTTGCACTCATGGAGGGCCACAGTCCTCTCTTTACCCAGTCATGGGTATATTTTTGCATCCTTTTGCCCCACTCCTCCTGCTTTTTCTTAGTCAGAGGCATGTCTTCCGCATTAGCGGAGATCCAGACTAAGACTTCTTTTCTCACTTCCTCTGGGGTGGGGGTTTTGGTGGGATTGGCCGTCTGCATGATGCTTCGCACTTCAAATCCTCTAGGGGCGCTGCAGACTCTGGGGTTCAAGTCTCTGACCTCAGTGGGCTTTACTCTAACCTGTAAGTACTCTAGTACTTTTAGAGTTGTCAGTTTCGGGTTAATGATGGGCGCAGTGGGAGTTCCTGTTGTAGCTTCCCTGTCCCACAACACTTCTGTTAATTTACGCTTTGCGCTGCTAGGGCTGTCGTCTTCTACCTCTGGATTCAAAATTCATAATTTACACTGTGTTGTCACCCAGTTTCAATTGAAAATGTTCCTAAATGTCCTTTCTAGGCTTAAGGCCTGCTCCCGCTCTCCTGGCCATTTCTTGTTTTTCGTTCTCAGATAGAAATTCGGTTTGGGTGGTGCCCTCTTTAGTTTGTCTCGAACCACTGAAGGCCACTGCCTTTTGGAGGCCCTCTACACTTTTCCGGATCTGGGTTATATACTCTCGGGGGATCTAAAGGGCCTAATCTAGGTGTGGCCATTTCCTGTTACACTAGACATTTTAACTTTACACCATTTCCTTAGCAAGCATTCAAGCACAACGTAGCACAATCATTAATTCCTTTGCAAGATTTACAGAAAATGCATTTACCGAATCCACGACATTGCATTCATTTTTCACATACAATTTCTCATTTTACATTTATACTCACCCGGCCGGGATTTGCACAATACAACCTTTGTTTTACACTTTGGGCCTCCAACCCGATGAGACTCTTACTTTGGGCCTTTAACCGTGACCTTGTAGGGCCTCTAACCCACTGGTCTTTCTGTATCTACAGGGACTCTAACCCTCTTTTCCAATTTCCTTAATGAAATCGAGGCCTTTAACCTTGACCCTGCAGGGCCTCTAACCCACCGGTCTTTTATATTTACAGGGACTCTAACCCTCTTTTCCGATTTCCTTAATGAAATCGAGGCCTTTAACCTTGAACCTTTTTATTACAATTACCATTATCTATCACAATTTATACCGGCTTTCACAGCACTTAGGTTACTTTCCTGAGACAGACTCCTCCACCTAAAATTCCTATGTAAGCTATGCAGATTTAGCTATAACAGGCTCTGCTTACCTTTTAGTTGGGCCCGTGGAGGAGTCTGTCCGGAGTTTGCCCAGGCCCTGGCCTGCCGCCACTTGGTTTGAAATCACGTCGGGGTCACCAATTTGCCGTGTTCTTAAATCTCAATACAAAAACAGTCGACTTTGTTTTATCTGACTTTATTGTTACTTATACTGTTAGCAAGCAAAAGGAGCATTTCTCGTAAAAAAGTAAAAAATGTGCAGTGAGATCCTTAGCTTCGCATCCTAGAATGTTCTGCTGAGAATGAGAATGTCCACCGATCTATAGGTTCCCTCTGTATTTATAGGAGCATGAGGGTGTAGCCTTCGTCTAGTACTTTCCCACTCTTAGTTTCATGATGTGATGGTGGTGTCGGTTGGTATTACAACTTGCTTTTCTGAAACTGTCATGTGCATTAGCACAATGCACAGAAAGTATGCTTCTGGACACGCTTAAGATAGACCCACAGCACACATCTACGGTGAAGCTACCTGCTCATCATTCCAGTGTCCATTCCAAGTCCCCCTCACACTGAAGGGCTGTATTGTATCCATCTGAAGCTCCCCCTCCGCCCCTCACAGGCTGTCCACTATCAGAACTTATCAATGGTACCTCTGAGACCTCATGGAGAGGAGGGGAACCTTGTGATGGTCAGCAGAGCCTTCCCTTCTCCTCCATCCACCATGTCTGCCTCCTGGCAGGGGGACGTTGCTTGGTGAAACCCCCTAGTTAGAACTGGGATCAAAATCATGGCAGATATTCTCGGGCCTCTGAAAACGGATGTTTCCACCAGCATACAGAGGAAAGGTTATGTGGTCAGAGTTGCGTTCTGAGAGTGAGAGTGAGGCTTGGACTGTGAGGGACAGATTGAGACATCTCTCCTAACATCTGACACCTTCAAAAAGGAACTCATGTGTCGTGCTGATAGGAATGCTCTGTTGTGACCCCTGTTGTTTAAGCCGACAGATTATCTATATGCCACTGTATCTTATTAAGCCCTTATATGGATATTCTGCACAGTGTTTGTATCATATTCTCAACACCGGGTGTGCTACACCAGATGCTTTCATCAAGGTTCTGGTATCGTGGTTCAAGTTTCATACTCAAACTATGTTAAAACAAGGCTAATATCTACGCTGTTTTACTGCTACATAATTGTTTCATTTGGAGATGATGAAGCTCAAATGCAGAGCTTTCACTTTGATCAAAGTTGTAGCATGTTTACCCTAATCCCTTGCTCTTCTCCGTTTCATAGCGCTATGCTGTGAACTAAGCTCCTTAGCAAACAGGCTTCTAACAGCATTCTGTATACACTGTGTTTTTATGTACACCTTGCGTTATTTTGTCACCCATTGCATTATAGTCACTTAACAGCCAATGGGAAGGCCTTTTGATTTAAAACATGTGCTGTAGTGCTCATCAAAGCATTTTCTACACTCATTGGAAACATGGGTAAGAAGGCCTATTATAGCAATTAGCAATGAAACGAGATCAGAGCATGCTAGTGGTCATCTAATACCAATGGTTCAAACTGTGGAGTGGCACAGAGATCACACTACGGTTAACTATAACGACAAGTGAAACATTTGCATTGTGTATGATATTGGAATTCTTCTCATTTTGATCCCATGATTGTCTTGTTACAACCTGTCGCCATCAATCCAACCCATGATCAGAGATTACACCCTCCTGTAAGAGGGCCTTTGGGATGGACCATTTCTGCTCCTGATTGGTTTAAATTGCACTAATCTTCAATCAGATACAACAACTGTAATATAGTCTATGTTTGACCAGGTTACTGTCCTTGAGGTTTGATGTTCAGTGCTTGGACCAATGAAACAACATTGCTAAACATGCTAAGAACATGTTCCATTGTGTGTAGCGGTAGAGTAAGGGGCCTTTCACACCTGAGCTGTTTGGTCCATTTTAATCGAACCCTGGAGTGTTTCCCTCCGATAGTATGGTTCGTTTGAGGCGTTGTGGACGCTCATTCGATTTGGTGCGGACCAAACGAACGAACTCTGGTCCGCTTGAAGACGGGAGTCTCTGTCCATTTCCAAGTGAGGTCTGGTTTGGTTGGCTTTAGGTGTGAACGTGAGCCGACCCAACTATAGGAAGTGAACCAAAGAACAATGCATTGTGGGTTGAATGTACATTTTTGCAAACTGGAAATAATAAACATATTCAGCCAGGTATACATGAACTTGGCTTAGATTCAAATGAGTTGCGGTCAGACGTGGTGCAATCAGGAGGTGAAAGCGCTCATCAAAATATGGTTGGACGACTATAGCAAGCAATTGCTAAACACTGACATTTTACATTATTCAGTGACCGAATGGTGGAAATAATTTTTTAAAAATTTGTAGGAACACCAAAGTAAACTGAACCCCACCCCCCCAAAAAAGGTTAGGTTTAAATACAAAAAACACAAAGACTGCAGAAAGTTGTTGCTCTATTATTATTGTCCGCAACAAGGAAGCATTGTGAGTTTCCTTCAGATTTTCCACCTGTTCTCTTTCTCTTTCGACCAGCAACCTGTTCAACAGCGCGACATGAGTTTACATTGTTGACAAAGTCCAGTATAACCAGTCCAGGCTAACTGAACAAAATCAAAATGCAACAAAGTATCAACTTCACCCCTGAATTGGGCAGAGTCTCCCTATAGGTGTGAAAACGCCCTCACAAGGACAAGGGACATGGTTGATTTATTTCAGACAAGGACAAGTCGGTAATCGCACAGCAATTCTTTGTAGCTACTCCAACGTCGATTGTAGGCTTTAATTGTTCTCAGACTAACCCCAGTTCTAACCCTCACTTGTAAGTCTCTTTGGATCAAAGCATCTCCTACACAGCTAAATGTAAATGTAAAATGTTGGGAAATGGTAATTGTTGGGGACAGATTTCTGCACATAATGGCTTCAATTAGTGATGTCAATTAAACACTCCTGCCTTTGATTATGGCCCTAATTTGGGACATGCCTTCTTATCTATTTTTTTCTTTTGATCGTGTCATTTGCTTTTGTTGCCACTTGATTGCTTTCTGGCAACGTCAACAACATGATATCCTGATGTTCATTACCGCCCCCTACTTCCTGTAGAGGAACTCATTAGGGATTTCCTATCATCTCTTCCGGATGGGCCGCGGGGGACCAATCACTGCCTCTATTGTCTTTTGTGAGTCAACCACTTTCTGCCATTTATGACAAACCAACACCAAAGGGTAAGAAATACCTAGTTTGTGATGCGTGTGAATGAGTAAACTTATGACATATGCAGAGAGGCACACACCAGTCAGCGGTAGGCATGTGTATTAAAACATGAATTGGGGCGAGTTAATCATGGGTTAGAAGAAACCACGGCTTAGAGCAGAAGAAGTACCTTCGTTCGGATGGGTTTCGTTTTCACAACGATAGCGTTTAAGAGAGCCGTTTCGCTGTGGGTGAGCTGCTAAATATGAGGTAATATATTCTGCGTATTTTCCCCAGCATACAATGAGCTATTACAAACTGTTTTTTTTTCTATTTTCTTCAGTTACAGAATTTGAGCGTGCATGAGTGGAATGTGAATGATTCGACTAATGCCACACTGAGCCCGCTAGACGGCCGTGCAACACTTTTTCACAGGTTGCGGAATGCAGAGTCGGGAAGAATAAATACTGAAGGTAATTACTCTTTTCTGGCATTATTTTCTCAGGGATTAGGAAAGAATGAAGTCGAAAATGAAGTGTCATAATTGTAAAGGGAGGCTTTTGGAAAAAGGAAATATGCCTGGAAATGGAGATATTATCTATCTATCTATCCAACCATCCATCTCTATCTATCTGTTTATATACCTATCTGTCTGCCAATCTATCCATCTGTCCATCTCTGTCTGTCTGTCCGTCCGTCCGTCCGTCTATCTATCTAAACAACGGCCTGTCCTCTGTTTATCCCCCTTCATTCCTGTTTCTCATCACTTCCTTTATCTCCTCTTCCCCTCCATCGTTTAACGGCGTCTCGTTGCTAACCACAGAGCTCTTCTGCCTCGACAACAAAAAAGACATTGTGGTTCTACTGCTACGCCAACACTGTTCCATAGTCAACAACCGTAGCGCCACACTGCTATCTCAGGAATGGAAAGAGGTTTTGGTGTTTTTGCGGACAGCCTTACAAATCAGAATGAATAAATAATACTGTCGTTGTCATTCCGTGGAGGCCATTTTGGCCCAGGACCCACCAAAATATATTGTGCAGTAAAATGTCCAAAAAGTGACATGCTGTGCTGTGTTATTCTTCAATACTGTGGTTCTATTCAGTCTTCAAACATACTAATAATACAATGAAACAGAAGAGCATGTTCTAGGCATTACGTATAGATTTCAGAAAGAAATGTATCACATGGTCCATGGCAGCTAACCACTGCTCTACAATGAAACAAGTACACCAGGCTGAATGGCCACATTGTTTCCTTGAACATTTCAGTCTCATCAGTGTTTCATGTGTTTGAGTGATGTGTCTGTAACTTTGTTTTCCTACCTTAAATGGGTTTCATCCACGTCAAGTAATGGGAAAAAAAGGGGAAAAGATATAAAACCTTTAAATCCCCTTTTTTTTCCTTGACCTGCCACTCTTCAGGATCTCTCCAGGGCCGGTACTGCAGCCTTACCTTCTCATCTCCTCCACGGCAGTGCTTGTAAATGACAACCATGATGACTGACAGCGCCAGAGTCGCGTCCTCAGCTCTCAGGACAAAGGCCAACGCTCACCGAGGGCTAGCGGGTCGCACTAAGCTGTGACACTAACTCCCTCACTGTGTGTGTGTGTGTGTGTGTGTGTGTGTGTGTGTGTGTGTGTGTGTGTGTGTGTGTGTGTGTGTGTGTGTGTGTGTGTGTGTGTGTGTGTGTGTGTGTGTGTGTGTGTGTGTGTGTGTGTGTTTGTCCATGTGTGTGTGTGTGTGTGTGTGTGTGTGTTTATGTATGGTTGTGTAGTGTGTGTGTGTGTGTGTGTGTCTGT